>JANHFO010001792.1:457969-468950 GCA_032468095.1 Pareas carinatus
TTAATGTCTGCTAAACAGTATGGATTCCAGGCAGATGAGCTGTATTCGAGAATTATCTAACTTCAAACGCCTGCAAAGACCTGCTCTCTGGAGAAGGTTCAAATGCTGGCAAAGGGGGGCAGAAAGGGAAGAGCACAAGCAATAACAAGGTGGAGGGACTCAGTTACAGTAGAAATAGAAAGATCAGGTTAGGGACAGATCATTATGGACAAAATCACTCAATATGGTTGCTAAGAGTCCACATTGAGCCATGGTGGCGCAGTGGTTAGAATGCTGCATTATAGGCTAAATCTATCCATTGCCAGGAATTCGATTCTGACTGTCTCAAGGTTGACTCAGCCTTACATCCTTCTGAGGTTGGTAAAATGAGGACCCAGATTGTTGGGGACTATATGCTGACTCTGTTAATCACTTAGAGAGGTCTGTAAAACACTATAAAGTGGTATATAAGTGCTATTGCTATTGTTCTGGGCAGAGGGACCAAATGGAGCAAAGAGCTAGGATTATACAGTGTCCAGTCCGGGGTCAGAATACCAGAGTGTAGAAACTGAAGCCAGTCCAAAATAAGGATACCAAAAAACCAAAACCAAAGTCAAAGCAATGTCAGAATGAATCAGAGTCAATCCAAACTCACTAGCACAGGAATTCCAAAGCAGTGGTCATGAACAAGCAGATGCTGTAGCTAAGCAACTGCTTGAAAACCAACGGTTTTTCAACCTTCCATTGAGGGTGGGGGCTGCTTGCCACGCCCAAAACAATGCCTGATATGTTGGCCCCATGAAGGGGGCCGAAAGCACAACAGCTATTAATCAACCGATTGAGGCTCCTTTAGAGATTATAAAGAAAAGAAAATATTGCTTGTATTGAGCAAGCAACAAAAGTACGATGATAAAAAATTACTCCTTTGGAGAAGCTCTTTACAGATGATGCCTCTTCCCTATCTTGACTCCACCCCCCCATTAAGTAATTTACATAAATGAACACATACATTGGCTGTTTTGTTAGTACCAAAAGCAGTATTATCTAAGGAAAATGTATTAATCTGGCTACACTTTTTATTCCTGCTGCTTGGCATTTAAATTATATGAGCAATTTATTCTTTTTAAATCAAACTTTTTTGTCCTTACCTTCTTCATCTGTAGCTAGTTCAAATTTCCTTCTATTATCTGTGGTTTGAACAGTTCTCAAGAGTGATGGACAGATAATGTCTCCATTAGGACTGGTTAGAAGGACATTGAGTGAAGTACTTTTATGGCTTTCTTGAGAATAAGAGAAAAGGGGTTGAGAGAAAGAGGAATAATAATATATCAATGTACTTCCTGGAAATAAATTCTCTGAATGAAGAAAAAAATCTCAGATTCAACCAGAAATGGCAATTTTTAAAATCCCAAATATTTCTCTATAGATTACTGTTTCTTCTAAACAAACCCTTACAGGTAGTCCTTGACTTACGATCACAATTGCTAGCAAGGCAGTTAAATGAGTTGCACCTCCTTTTTACTTTTTTTTTTGGCCATGGTTGTTAAAGCAGTGAACTGCAGTTGTTAAATGAATCGTGCAATTATTAAGTGAATCCAGCTCCCCCCATTGACTTTGTCTGAAGCTGGCTGGGAAGGTTGCAGATCATAAATACATGCCAGTGGCCAAGCACCCAAATTTTGATTATGTGACTATGTGAATGCTGTGATAGTCATATTGCAAGGACTGATTATTAAGTCATTTTTTTTGGTGCTGTTGTAACTTCATATGGTCACTAAATGAATGGTTGCAAGTCAAGGACTACCGGTATTTTAAAGATTATATTCTTGACTATCTGCAGTATTCATATCTGCAAATCTGTGAGTCTGACATATAATTTAAGAAAACTCAGCTATTTGCAATTTTTAGAAAATGGAATCATTGAAGAAAAACTGTTTGAAATTGAGCAGTTCTAATTAATGGCCATTTAAGCTCATGCTATTGTTGACAAAAATGCACCTGACCTATTTGTTCTGTGTTGTCAGTTTCAGTGGACACCTCTCTCTCTTTTTTCTTCCCATCACTCAGAGCAGACTTGTCTGGACCTATTACGGGTAGATAGAAAATATCTTGGGAAGCGCTTAGGAGCCCATCATTGATAGTTTGCTTCTGCTTGTTTCTATGTTTGGTGTCTAAGACAAGATCATTTGGCAAAAGGACTGACTGCTTATCATAGACATCAGTCTCAGATTTGACTTCTTTAGAACAAGTGGCTGCAAAATAAGAAAAGAGATAAAAGCAGTTGCTGAGCTACAATCAAAATATGAAAAATTAAAAATAACATGTTAAAAGTTTATGATTAATGCACCTTATTATTTATTCTCACTAATGAAGAGACTATTGCATATACATTCAATGCAATTATCTATATATCTACTCAAAAATAAAACTCACTGAATTCAAGTTTTATATATATATATATATATATATATATATATATATACACTTTCCTATATACTTTTCATATATAAAAATAGGCATTCATAGGTTATGGTAGTACCATATTATAATCCAGTGAATTATGACAATGAAGAAATCTGGAATAATTTTGAGGATTATGCAAAAATCTGAATAAATGGAATCTAATGGAATAAATTGTTATGTCATGAATATCTATGCTCATGAGACCACTTTGATGGCTAGAAGTGAGAAAAACTTTAAAAACTCTCTTGCTGAAGAGGCTAGTCTGCTGCTCAATGCAGCTAGAAAACAATTATCAGTTAAGATGATGTCAACAGCCGATGTCAATCCAGCAAATCTAGGAAATTCTGGGGAAAGGGAGAATTAAGATTGTCAAATTGTTTTCTTTAAGCTGCGTGAAAGAGAGAGCAGGTAGTGATGAGGACCCACAAGATAAAAATAGAGAGACCCACAAGACAAAGCCAGAGAAAGAAGAGGTGTTTGGAGTTAGACAAGTGTTGTGCTGGTGGGAGCAGCACCCTTTGAAATGAGCTGACAGGCTGCCTTTGATGTACGCATTGTGTTTTAACTGAGAAGGGAACAGCTATCTAAATCAAGCCTATCCAGAGCAAGGTATTTTAAGCAGACATCAAGTTCTCAAATCCATCCTGGAATTTTGGTTTTGCTGACTCCCTATCCATAACGAGCAAGACCCCTTCATTCAAAGTATGTGGCTGTACCTCTTGAGTTTTTCGCTTTAGTTGGAGAGTCTGACTGAACCAGCAGTGGAAGGATCACAAGTTCTTTTGAAAGTTCACTGGGTTGTATTTTTTCCTTTTGAACGTTGAATGAGCTTTCAGCTATTTGAGGTAACTTGAAAAATTCTGGCACCTGGAGAAAAATAGAGCTTCAAGGAACTTTTTAATATAGTGAATGCTATAGATCTTTGACAGTTTTTGCACAACAAATTGTTCCAAATGACAGAAAACACATCAAAATTGTATGCATTGTTGGGCCCACTATGGACAGATTTTATAAAGGAGGGGGGTATGTGTGTCATTTCCCCCAACTTGATCCCTCTTGATGCTGGGCATTGCTCCATAGTTCAACTACCATGGTTAATATAGCCTGGGGATTAGAGGACTTGATGTCCAGTTCCCTTGGAGGGTATCCAGTGGGGAAGGCTGTGTAAAGCTTTTTGCCATGCTATTTAGGAAAATTTCTGATATATATATACAACAGGAAAAAGTATACTGGACACAGTGCAATAAACTGCTAAAGAGGCTTAATTCTCTTTGATTTTAATGAGACACACAGTGTAATCTATTCAGTAGAGTTTCCTCCAATTAAAATTGAATTGCAGTCTCAGGGACACTGAATTACATTGAATTGTACCCCAGAGTACAATTTCCCCTTATTGGGATGTACTTTGAGAATGATTAATTGTTGGACGCACTATTGCATTTCAGTCAACCTGTAACACAACATTACAATAGGGGGCCATGTAGAATGCTGAAGACTAGATCACTAGCCATATTTATTAAATTGGTAGCCTCTCTGCCACTCCTAGACATTAATTCATTGATTTAATATTTTCTTAACTCTAGAACAATTGCCTTCTAATTTTCTTTATGCAGAAGGCTGATAAAGCTTACTCAAAATCTCTCATGCAAACCAGTCTTGCCTCTGACTCTGTCTGCAGCAAAATAGAGCACCCTGTAATCTCCAATTGATTCCATATACCTATGTATAGTTTTTCCAGGATTAATTCTTTTTTAAAGCTAGCATATTCTAAGTATTTGAACAATTTTTATGATTCTTAGGCAAAGCCATTCAGAGTCATCCTTCATCCACAAAACAGTAGGATTTAGCAGATGGACAAAGGAATTGACCTGCTTCCTGTGCTTCTTTGTGGTTTCCTCTTGTTCCTTGTTGCCTCCTGGATTAATGGGGGGGAACACTACTGTATCTTCAGGGAGTCTTCTTCCTCTGCTAGCTGTGCTCTTCAGGTGATTTTGGTTAACTATGAAACAAACAGGAAAACAGAGATTCAAAATTACCTTCCTTTTCTCTAGCCATGGTTAATTCTAATCAAAATCTATGAAGGAAACTGTTAAATCTGAACTAAAGATTGAATCAGTGATCACTCTGTGACAGGTTGTAGATGTTACATTGGAAATGGAGTCCACATGACCGCATGCTCCTTTATAACTTTTCATGCAAAAAACTAGCATAATGTTTTCCCTGATATACTCTCCCCCCTTTTGGGGGGGCATGGGGGTATAAAACTCTTAGGTGGATACTGCCTACAAAATGAATTATTATGTTCCAGTTGTGGCTTGATCATTTCAGCAAGGATTAAGTCATTTCTTTTAAGGAAGCTCTCAGATTACACAAGGCAGCTATGTTGGGCAAAGTATATCTGAGATGATTTTATATTACTGTAGAATATGCTTTCTAACCAAACAACCAGCTGGCAAAAAAAAAACAGTTTCCAATTCTTTGTATCTCTCACCTTTCCAGATATTGCAATATTTGCTTCTGATATAAAAGAGGCTATTTATCAGAAAGCAAGTATAAAGTAGCAGAGTGTGACCCCATTGTGATATTGGTTTGTTTTTATACTCAGTTCAAAAAATTCCAGCAGAGGGAGGTAGAATGACTGTGTTTGCACACCATGCTAACTCCCTGTTAGCTGACTGTGCTTTACTCAATTAGCTCAATTTTCTCAATTCACATAATACTATGAAGCTTTATTTGTTTGCTTATTAATTAGTTCATCTTTCTTCCAATACAAATCTAGGTGTTCCTGATTCTTGTCCAATTTCTGGACTGCTACATTATACAGGCTCGATTTTTGCCAGACAGTAGCTACAATATAGTTGGCATTTCGGTTTGTGGTGCAATGCATCATGTGCACAAATATTCAAATACAACCATCCTGCAACTTCATTAATTCCCGCATTTATTCCTCCCACATTCTGGAATACTGAATACATTTATTTGAATGGCAGAAACACTAGTGTCATTACTGGTGCTTAATTATCCCTGCATCTAAAAGTAAAAATATAACCGATGGCTTTTAATTTGGCTCATAAATTTACAGCATCTTCTTACCACTGTATGTGATCTTTTTTCCAGGAAAGAAACCACCATAGAAATTCACATGGGATTGCTCACGCCAAAGTTCAGAGTTTTCAATACGTGTATTTCCGAATAATGGGAAATTTACTGATTGGTTCGGCATTTCACAGTTATATGGCTCCTTTTTGGTCTTTCCACCTTGGTGAAATTCTACCCCTCTCTCCTAAAAGAAGATAAACAAGAACACTTGAAAGGCTACATTTGAAAACAAGCAAAGGGAAAAGAAAACAACTGTTCTATTCATAAGAAAATAAAGAGTCCTCTTGCACTAGCAGTTTATAACATCATCTAACCACCACTATGGGAAGACAAGGCTGCAGTGATATACAGTAGCACTACAACAATGGCTGGATGTGCTTTAAATTGCTAGCCTGTCCAGATGAAAGATGTTTCTGTTCTATCCCTTTGTTCTCACAATGGTTAACCAGATGCCAACAAAAAGCTCACAACACAATATAAGGTTCCTAGCACTCTGTTGGTTGTATTGCTCTGCAGCTATTATTGAGAGGAATACTATCTCTAATACTGGTAAGATAATGAAGCAGTCATTAAGTAGCAGTAATTTCAACTTCCAATAAGCAGCCATTGACGCAGCCTCCACAGATCTGTCTAATTCCCTTTGAAAACTCTCAGGTTGGTGGCTAATATTGTGTAAAGCAGTACTTTCTTTTATCTCCCTGACTTCAACTTCATTAAATGAACCCCAGCACTTTTATTTGATGCCAACAGGAAGAGGAAAATAGAGTAGGATTCACTAGTTAAATAAAGTTTTATATATAGCAACATTCTAATAACTTCTGTGTATCACTCCCTGCAAACTGCTAAATGTAAGCATCCAGGTAGCTTGTAAAAGCTATTGCACAGTATATAGTCATTCAAGTACAAATGCCCATGAGTCCAAGTCCCAGTAAAGGATTTGAGCCTCACTAAATAACGTCTGATCACCCACATCTGATGATTCCCAATATAAATATGGTGCCTCCAGGTGGGCAAAAGAGATAAAAATAAACTAGACTGTAGAAGGCTGTAGAATCTGCTTTCTCTTTGATATCTAAGATTTCTAAGATAATGGAGGGACCATCATTTGGAGTAGTTTATAGCTCCTCCCTTAAAATGGTGGGAAATCTTTCCTACATACATATACAGAGTTTAACTAAACTTTCCAAATTGCCATTTAAAGGTAAAGTGCTTGCCTTTATTTCAGAAGAATGCAATACCAGGAGAAAAGGAAAACAAAAGGGAAAACATCTTTTTCACAGAAAAGAAAGAAGTACATTTTTATAAAAAAGGAGGAAATTTAGGGGTTATACTATTCTCTTCACTTCAGCACTAGTTATAGTTTGAAGGTTTTATTTGGTTTATATGGAGAGGTACACTAATCTATAGTAATATTTGTCAAAAACAATTCATTTATCATTCACTTCTCACACACTTACATCTGACTCATCGCAATATCTCAAAAACCATAAAAACTACAGTACTGAAAATTCATACATACCTTTGCTTCCCATCTAGGAGCAAACTAAAACAAAAAAATCTCAAAAAATAATTTTTAAAGGAGTTTTTTAACATTTAGTGAAAAGGGAAGGAGCCAACCTGTGCTGGGCCAATTTGAGGAGGCAGTGGAAAGGGGCATCCAGAATTCAAATGCAACGGCAGTTTCACCCACAGTCATGGCAGAGAGAGGAGCAGCAAGGCAAGGAGCAGCAGGGTAGGTAAGTGAGGCCCGACTCTCCCTCGATCCGCAGTGCTTGGGGAGGCTTCTAATCAGGACCATGGGCCTCTCTGGAGGCTTCCCTGAGCCCCACAGATCGATTTCTGACCACCCGCGAAGCTCCGGAACGCTTCTAATCAGGCCCACGGCCCATTCTACAGACCTCCCAGATCTCCGCGGGTGCTGAAAAATCAATCCGCGGGCCTCATGGAGGCCTTCAGAGAGGCTCCCGGCCTTCATTATAAGCCTTCCCAAGCCCTGCGGATCGATTTCTGACCACTCGCGGAGCTCCGGGACGCTTCTAATCAGACCTATGGCCCATTCTACAGGCCTCCCGGAGCTTCTAATCAGACCTATGGCCCATTCTACAGGCCTCCCGGAGCTCCACGGGTGCCAAAAAATCAATCCGCGGGCCTCAGGGAGGCCTTCAGAGAGGCCCCCGGCCTTCACTACAAGCCTCCCTGAGCTCTGCGGATCGTTTTCTGATCACCCGCGGAGCTGCAGGACGCTTCTAATTAGGCCAGCGTTGGCCCAGCCAGCATGCAATTGAACAGGAGAGAGTGGAGTCAGAGCAGTATGTCTATCTCTCTGTCTTTCCCCCCCCCCTCTCTTTTTCACACTGTGTGTGTGTTTTTTTTTGTGTGTGTGTCATTCTCTTATCTTTCTGTCCTTAAGAAAAAAAGGGAGAGACAGAGAAAAAAAGGGGGGAGAAAGAAGGAGAAAGAAAGAAAGAAAGAAAGAAAGAAAGAAAGAAAGAAAGAAAGAAAGAAAGAAAGAAAGAAAGAAAGAAAGAAACCTTTGACGGGCTTCAGTGATCTTTAATAGACCATCCGAATTGTAACTTCTTAACTTTTTGGAGGTAAGTCTTGCTCTATTCAGTGGAACTTCTTTCTGAAGAAACTTGCTTAAGATGGCCTGGCACTGCAAGCAGTCAAAACACAAACTCAGTCTAATATGCTCCACTCTCTAAAAATGTACAAGTAAAATTACATTTTGAGCTTATATAAATCCCTTTTGTGTCCAAATAGGCAACCTCAGTTCTTCTGCATTCTGGATTTAATGGCAAAGTATGCTACTAAAGACTCAACCTTGACTGAGTCTTTGAAGAGCAATTAACAATTTTAAAAAAATAGCAGAGTAGGGAAGGGATAAGAATGCCAGGAATTTATTTTAATAGTGGCAGGATCACATGAGGAATTTTCTACGAAAGAAGGATTCATGGGAAGAGATGATATTTTTATTTATTTCTTAAGCTACTTAATTATGACAAATGTCACCTTGGAACATAGTGTGCTCTTATGAATTTAAACTGCAGACATGTATTTTATGCCAGTGTTTTAATGCATCTAAATTTTGATGAGCACAACATGTGTATGTCTCTAAAGATTGTCCTAAACAAATGTTCATCTAGATCCAAGCACACAAAACAGAAACACCAAGCACAGTTTTTAATCCAGATTCAATAGAAAGACATCCAAACAAAATTCCACTTGAGGTACACTGATATACAGATGCTACTCTCATTCCCCCCCTCATGAGCCAGACTTGCAAACATAAATAAGATCACAGGTCCATTTGCCCCTGTGTTACCTTCACCATAACCCTCCAGTTTATTCTTGATTAAATCTGTTTTGTTATTAGACAACCCAACATTGAGATCACCAGATTTCTCTGGATTTTGGTGCAAGTCCTTTTGCTTCAAAGACACACCCATCTACTCTGATACAACTGTCTTCCCACCAAATGAACAAGTTGAACTGGTAGCTGGGTGAATAGAGCAAGTAATAATGTTATCATGATCATGAATCGCCTTCAATCAATATTTACATAGAGTTTGGAAACTTCCATAAACAGTCGTTCTCAAATCAAACCAAGCACTCGGTGGCTGAGAATTCTTTTTCTAGGCTCAATATACATACATGGCAATAAACTGGTTACTTTCCATGGAATTTTTCAACTAAGAAGTCAAGTAAATAAGCCCACAATACCAGAGATAAGTATTTGGAATATCAAAAGGTAAAAGTAGAGTCTTCTTCCAGATGGATGGTTTCATGGATATAAAAGTGTAGTTTTCTTGACAACAATATAACATACTTTGGTCACTGTTTTTGCACCCCTGTCTAAGGTATGGTCATTATTTCATCCTGGCCTCCCATCAAGGAACTAGTCTGGCTAATTTAGGGGAAAAAACAGGCTTAGGATTGGGACATATGTCTTGAGGCACCATTGGGCACATTAGGTTCCCCCCTTAAAGAGAAAATCCTACTTAAAACCAAGACTATTATAATTATCCAGCAAAAACCCGAATGATTATTGCATATATACAGGTTTTCTGTATCTGGTGACCTCTAGTGATAATCTGGGTTTTTATAACCACAAACTCTTTAGAAAATGTATTTAAGGCTGTAAACTTTCTTCCTAGTCACCAAACATCATCTCTTAGCTGTGTAATCCAGCCCTAGTTTTCCTTACTAGAATGTAATTCATCCCGAGTTCTATTGGTTTCACCATCAGGGAAATGTACATATAAAGCTGCATCTCTAAACTGCAATTGACAATCCTGTTCTGACTAAATCCCATTAGATTACATAAGGCTTTCTTACAATGTAAAGATAATGTTGATAAGGTCCACTTTTATTCACTGGAATAAAGTCTAGAGAAATTCGGAATGTGCTGTAACTTCACTGAATAAAACAAGAGGTCAGTATATGCTCCATCATTCTATCTACTAAATAAGTAGGCACATTAAAGTTTAGTTTGCTTCATTGGTGTTTGTTACTACAAACCAGCCAACCACAGAGTATATACAAAACCGGTTCCCTTGATTTGTTCATGTTTAATGTCCTTAGAACTCAGAAAACTGTCCTAATCCAGAAAATGATGACTAATTTGACTAAAGGTACAATTTATTCTTCTCATCATCCTAAACCTTTCTCAGACTTCTTTTCTTTTCCTTTGGGGATTGACCTATCCAATTTGCTAATTTGAAATAAAGAGAACTTTGCCAGACTCAGCCTAAAGAAATTGCTCTCTGGTTCCATGCAGCAGCTTTGGTGTTGGACAAATAGAAAGTCTGGAAATTTCCAGGGTTTTTAAGCTAAGAAGAAATACTAAGAAGTTGGAGCCACTGCAGGCAGGAACCAGGATGGGATGCAAAGCTTCAAGTTGTCTAACCAAATCCAAATTATTGTTGAGTTTTATCAGAAAGATTAGACAGTACTCTAGTCAATGAAGCAAGAAAACTAAGATATTATTACGCCCAAAAAGTTAATAGGGCATTCCCATCCCCGTCACTACCAGGTCAATGAACATTTTACCGAGTTCAAGATTTATTTCCCAACTTGGGTTTCAGCAGTTAATTTCTGAGCAGACTTGAATGAAACATTATCTTTTAAACTCATAATCTCCTTGGTCTGCCAGGTCTTTGGCTGTGATGGAAGCAACCTTTCACAACATGCACTGTCCTCCAGTTTTGTGCTCACAGTGACCCCAGAGTAGCTGTTGGGAATAAATGAGAGCCATAAGACCATGTAACTATGGCTGTTATCTCCAGGGAGCTTTTAAACTGACATGTGTCTTTGCCCACCATTTGAACCCAGTTTGCTGCTCTTTAGGACAGAGGTCTCCAATCTTGGTTCCTTTAAGGCTTGTGGACTTCAACTCCCAGAATTCCCCAGCCAGCATGGGGAATTCTGGGAGTTGAAG
>JANHFO010001792.1:486303-505217 GCA_032468095.1 Pareas carinatus
AAATCTGGTCCTCCACCCAGAATTGCATTCTCACTTGGCCCAAAAGAGTGGGGGGGGGGAATCCAGCGAAGGCAACCACCACTGCGGGACATCCGAGGCCTCCTTCCCTCCCGTTTTGTTCGGATCTCTGATTGAATCCTGCCAGTCCTGCATTTGAAAATGCAAATTGTTTCCTCCTCACTCGGCCCAAAAGTGTGTGTGCGTGTGAAAATCTGGCCCTCCACCCAGGGCTCGGTGGGGGAGGCAGGGTCCCCCAACAATTTGAAAATGGAAATTGCATCCTCCTTGCTCGGCCCAAAATGTGGCGGGGAGGAAATCCGGCAAAGCCCACCACTGCTGCGTCCAGGAACGAGGAGGACAAAAAGCAGAGGCAGAGACAACGCAGGAGCGGTGCAAGAAATTCCGGTAGCAGAGCATGGGTATCAGAAGCTATAATGTATATTTTTCAGTAGTGGTAGCCTAGCCATCCAGTTTTTGATGAACATTTCCTAGCCATTCTGATTATTTTTGCTTCCATATCTAACTCAGAAAGTTCTTGATTTTAGCACTTTCAGCTTTGCTTCTGAAAGAGAGAAATGATCCCTTGCACATGTGAAAGAAAGATAAAGACAGACAGCCAGTCAGTGGTGATTCCGTTTTGATGTATGTTATTGACCCACAGTATTACTGAAACTGATACAAACAAGCATTCAATTTTGTTTTATTTGTTTTATTTGCTGTCTTCTAAAGGTGTGTTAATTTCCACTTTCTGAGTGTTACATCTTGGTTTTGATAAGTATAGTATCCCTACCAAGATAGGAATTCAGTTATTGCATAAATTAGTAATCAGCAGGAACAGGAGCTGGGCTACACAGTTTTAGTATGGTCCATATAGAGAAAGAAATTTAATTTCCATACCTATCCTAGGGCAGCACAGAAAATGATTTCTGACACTGAAAGTTCTTCAAATATTTTGAAAATGGTGTTTCTCTGCTACTAAGGATCATGCAGAAGTATCTATGCTCTTGTGTAAAAATTCCTCTAGTTCAAAGTCTGATTTATTTGGTCTCTTTTACTATGGTTGGTGTGTATGTAAAAACCCAGCCTGGTTAATGTATGAGAATTTCAGTAATTATGAATTGGCATACATAAGAGACCCTCTGGTATTGAGAAATAACTGAGCTCCAATGCAGCATACTTACCTATTTGTGTGTGTGAGTATGTATGTCCTTGACAATAATGACATGAAATTGGTTTTGCACCACCAAGCAAACTGCTGTATCAGATAAACGTTAGATTTATTGGCTGTATGGTTGCTGGAACTTGGTTCAAATGATTATTTAAATAAACAGTCCTTTCTCAGCTTCCCTTCACAGAAGGTCATTATTCATAACTAAAAGCTAGAACTAATTAAGCAATCTGATAATGTAAATCTTATTAGGAATATTTATTATCCAATTTAATTAATTTTCTCTCGAAATCACAGCTACTTTTAGTACATGCTAAATGTTTTTATATACTTATTTGAAAATCCCTTGGAATATGCTTTCCCCCTGCCCCTCATTTGCTAATTTTTTCAACACATGTATGAATTTTTATAACAGAAAACAAGGATATTGTTGACCTCTGATTCCATCAACCATAAACAGACTGAATCATGGGAGTGGTAGTCTAACAACACTGTAAAAAAAACCATCTGCTTTACAGACTTCCTTGCATGCTGTTCTTATCCAAGCAGCCCTTTGTCTGTAATGTTTGGAGGAGAGAATACATTACTGGTTAAAATGTCAAATGTTCATAAATTGTACATTTGGGTAAAAAATAATTGCTCAGAATTGGAACTTAACCTGTGCACTAATGAATTCCATGCTGATGCACTCAGCTTATTTCTTGTGTTTCTTTTTCCAAACTGAGAAGACAAAATGTTAGAACAAATGGCTTGCATAATAAACCCTGGATTGTGGATAAATAAATGGGGTGTGTGCCTTGGAGTTAGTGTTGATTACTGGTGACTGCTTGGACAAGTTTGAAGTTTTCTTGGCAAGATTTCAGAAGTAGTTTTTCCCTTGCCTCTTTCCAAGGGCTGAGAGTGGGTGGCTGGCCCAAGGTCAGCTTTGTGCATAAAGTGGGACTACAATTCCCAGTTTCTAGCCCAATACCTTAATTGCTATGTTAAACTGGCAACTGCACTCTACTATTATAGAATTAGACTTATATTGTTTTACAGGGTTTTACTGTAACTTTGTTTTTATTTTGTAAAGCAGTGGTTACAATTTTCTTAATCTGTGGCATAGAAACACAATAAGTAAATAAGTACACAAATTATAAACTCCCATATTCTGATGTGACTCAGCAGTACCCCTAGCACATTTGGAAATGTAAAATCCTGCCAGCAAGCCTGAATAAGAAGACATCCAGGTTTCTGTCTCTAAAGATAGATCCAGATGATATTTTCCTTTTGTTTACATACTAACAATTTTTAGCACCCTCTTTTGAGATCTGAATTAAGCACCATTAAGAAGCAGAATTCAACCACTCTGTTTTGATGACTCAGTCTCATATAAATCTGCTTAGAAGTGAGTGTCATTATGTTTGAAAGAACCTACTCCCAAATAGAGAGTAAATAGCAGTGCTGCTTAATTTAACTATAAAAGAGTGGAACAGGTAAACTTAATGTGCTAAGCTTTATTGAATAAAGCACTACTGGCTGTGTTCATAAAACACACTAAGCCATAAACTGTATCACAAACCGGTTATTAGAGATCATGTGTTACATAAAGTCAAATCCAAAGAAATCAGTTTAACACTGGAACTGTGCAAAGCATCCAAATGAAGTCTTGAAATACGCAGGAGGATGTATGAGGCATTTTCCTCCAAATCATTAAAGCAGCTATGTCTTTTTCAGGGTTCATGCAGCTACTTCAAAAGCTGTTTCTGACTCAAGAGGCACACAGATATAAATGCAGCTGGTGACAAAACCAACCCATTTGACTAGAGAGAATAGAATAATTATATTTATTAGTGACTGCAAATCTATATGGACTATTTGCTGGAAATGAAAAAAGCATGAAATTATGACTTAGGAATTTGATGCTTAGAAAGGGTAGAATATGGAGAGAAGGGAGCTATGATATATATATATAAAGACATAATAAAATACAAACGACAATTTACAGCAATTTATTTTTACTTTTTTATTTCTTACTTACTATCACAGGCATGCAGCTGGCAAAACTTCCCTTCCTTAAAGGCTCGACAGAAGAGTTTTGCCGGCTGCGTGCCTTTCCTCCCCCCACCATTAGCCAGGGACCAAAAGCAAAACGGCAAGGAAGGGGAATTCTTTCCCTCACCATTTGCCTTCGCTGGGGGAGGGAAGGCTTGCATCTAGCCACGAGAAAAGAAAACAGAAACCTTCGCCAGCATCACAGAGAAACACTTTTCTGCCACCTGGCCCAGCAATGGAGCAGTCTGTCCCTCTTTCGTACCCTGACATCCTGAGCTCTGGGGATCTTTGAAAGGTGAGCAGTCAGTGATTGGGTGGTTACAGGGATGAATGTGGAGGAGTCCCAAGCAGCTGTGAGGACCGTAAGGGGTGGGAAGGGGTGCATAGGATATCTCGATGGGGGTGGAGGCCCTGGAAGTCCTGAGGCAGATGGTATTGTTCCTTCACTTAGGCTCTTCCCATGGCCTTTCCCACCTGAGGCACCCCATGCACACTTAACAACCCACACATTTGGGCCTCATTCACTTAACACGATACACTTAATGTCCTCCAACCTTCAACCATAATGGGCAGGCTTCACTATTACCATAACTCAAGGACTATCTGACCTTCATAGTTAATTGCCAGGTAATAGAATAGGAAGTAAGTGGCCTTGCATCAGCACAAAGATTTAGCAAGGATACACACAACTCCAACCCAATATTTCCTTGTCACTTGATGTACTGATAGTCTTTACTGCTATCCCATCATCTGCGATAGCAGCAAAGTCATGTTGTATTGCATTTAGCTGGATGGTCATTATATAATAACACATTTTATTATTTATGTAAAGTATTTTCTGCAACTGCAGAGTGCTTATTCTGAAATGATAAATACAGCTGTCTAAAAGTGTGCGTGCGTGCGTGCGTGCGTGTGTGTGTGTGTGTGTAGGTCTAGGAGTGTTCGGGTCTTTTCCCATGTAGAATAGAGAGTCTCTTGGTGACATTTCAGCAAGGTCTCACTTGCCATCTTCAGGTTGGTGCTTTTGACTTCTCACTAGTAAGAAGCCGAAAGCACCAGCCTGAAGAGGGCGAGTGAGACCTTGCTGAAACGCTGCCAAGATATTCTCTGTCCTACATGGGAAAAGACCCAAATACACCTAGACCTACATACCTGTACCCGTGAAAATCTGCGAAAACAAATATAGGTCCCACTTCAGGCTGGTGCTTTCAGCTTCGCGCTAGTGTGAGCAAAGTGTGATCAGAGTTGCCTTCTCTCTATAAATATTGGTAGGGGGGGTTGGTGTGCTGGACTGGTTGGCTGTGTTGTAGTTTCTTGATTGGTTGATGGAGTTGGTGTTGGAGATGACAACAAAAGATCCAGGATATCACAACAATAGAACTCACAAAGTCATCACCCAACCCATTATCCAAGCCATTTAAACACAGGAGCTAATGGGAAAAAAATTACTATACAACCGGAATGACCCAGGAGATTATAACACAAGACGCAGGATACCACAACAGCAAAACTCACAAGGCCATCACACAGCCCATTATACCCAACACCAACTCCATCAACCAATCAAGAAACTACAACGCAACCAACCAGCCCAGCACACCAACCCCCCCCCCACCAGTATTTATAGAGAGAAGGCAACTCTGATCACACTTTGCTCCACCGGGCAGGAAATCGAGACAGTGAAGTCTGCTTCTACCTTAGGCACAAAGCTAGCTGGGTGGCCTTGCGCCAGGCATTCTCTCTTGGCCCTAGAAAGCAGGCAAAGGCAAACCACATCCAAAACATTTTACCAAGAAAACTGCAGGGATTAGTCCAGGCACTCATCAGGAGTCAAATAATGACTTGAAGGCACAAACAAAAAGCCAAATAGTAATTTGTGCTTGCAGTAATGATCAGAATATACAAAGAATTCATTGATGAGTCTATAATTTATGAGTGGCTTTGCTATAAACTTAGCAAAGACTTTCAAAGAATGGGTCCACTCTGAATCTATATTTTGTAGAGAGCTCATCTTGTTGGCAGCCAGAAATCCCTCGCAGATCAGTTTGATGTTGCAAGTCATGGTTATCAGTACTTAACACTTGGTGTGCAAAACAAAAAGCTCTGATTGAGAAATAAAATCTGAGATAGCTATATATGAAAGGTCAAGGAATGAGAGAATCTCTGTTGGAGAAACCGGATTACAGTAGAAGATGATCATAATATTGAGTTTGGGCATTCCAACTGAAGGCACAGGATTTTGGACATTTGGTACAGATTGTTTCCCTACTCACCTACTCCTTTGCCTGAGAATACCAGCCAGCACGGTCAAAGCCTCATGGATTTGAATCCAGCATATCTGTTGGTGTCAGTTTTTCCAGACCATGGTTAGTGTATAGGGATTTTCTGGAGAGAGCGAGTGAGCAGCAAGAGTAGTCAAAGACAGACAGACAGACATCCATACCATATATTACATATTGCAACCAGAATGAACATCTGGATGAAGTAAAAAAAAACACTAGAAAATTGGGAGAACATGATTATTAATCTTAGTACATCTGGGTAGATGAAAAGAAAGATCAGCTGAATGGGGGATGAGATTTCCTCTCCTTCTGTTGCCCCATTTAGGGCCAGGTTGCAGTGCAAAAGAAAAATGAGTTTGCATTTATTTTTCCACTCCATGCCCAAACAGTGTTCCTTTCTAGGGTATGTGAGGAATCTTTTCAAGTTAAATCAATAAGGATATTGGAGGAATGTGAGTTAGTAAGGCTGGTGGGTTTTGCAAAATGTGTAGAGGAATAATAAGGCTCCAGGCAAGATCTGAGTGGCATGCCATTTTGAAATCCATGAGGTGTAACGGGCAGCTGATGCATCTCAGGATTACTGATGTGGGCATCTCAAAGGAGAAAATGCCAGCTCCCTCACTCCCTGCAGTTCCCTGAGGTGACATGACAAATGGGCTGCTGTGAAAGAAAGAGGAAGAGGAGAGATAACAAATCAATGGAAGTTCTGAAGACAACCTGAGCATATGGAAATTCTGGGACTAGCCTGCCAGGAATTTGGTTAAATCAGACTTTCTTGTTTAGATTTCTTTGGGTATGTTAAAAACCATCAAATTATCTTTTCCCCTCCTCCGCTTTTAATTCTACAGTTTACTCTTTATTAGTGCAATGCTATGATAAGAAGAACCATCAAATCATCAAATTAGAAGGGACCCACGAGGGCGTCACTACACCATCCTAGATAAGTGACCATTCAGCCTCCATTTGAAAATCTCCAGTGAAGGAGACGAAACCATTCCCACTGAGTGAAAGCTCTTACTGTCAAAATGTTTTCCTAATGTCTAAACCTAATCTCTACCTACAACCTTGAAGTTTCATCCCAGTAGTTGTAACTCTTACAATTCAGAGCAAGTGATGATAAGTTCCAACCCCTACAACATATATGTCAGACCAAAGGCTTACAGGCCAGACCACTGTTTTAGAGAAGACATTTCACTAAAAGGAGAAGGCACACAAAAAAACCCTCTTCTAAGCTAATTAAATTTAGTTAAATGAGAGGAGAGTGAAATATGTTGCAAATAAAAACTCCCCAAAGCCGACTTCTTCAACTGTTTCAAGTCATATACTGCTATTATTCATTTGCATATTTTAGTGACTGACTTATTTACCATCTCATCCATGAAAAATACATATAAACCATTCAGTAGACCCTTCTGCATCACAAAAGTGCTTAGTCTTTGGGGCTGCAAGGGAGGGATATTTCCATTTATACTGAATGAGGATCTCAAAGACAGAAATGATAGGTGCTCTTCAGTGCAAGCCTTCCAAGGAGCAGCGGTGCTTTGATGACTCTCTGGACCTGCTTGCATGTACTGGAGTTGTGAATGCTGCAATACATGTTGCAATTGTGGCTCAGGCTATCTTGAGACAACAATGACAGATGCTCTGAGAGTTGGGAAGAGTTGAGTCACAACCTTGAGAAAGGAGGGGGAAATAGCTCTGTTTCTGGTTTCAGAAAACTTAACAAAAGGCCTTTCAACGGTGCCCAGGAAAGCTGAAACACTAATTTCTTTGTGGGGGAGGCCCAAGAGAAAAACGTCCAAGCATTCCTGCTCCTCAGAATGTCAACAGGGGGACAGTTAGGGATGGGCAATAGGAAGCAAATAGCCTGTCGCTGACCCGGAAACCCACTAATCGTATTCAGGTGTTCTTTGGTCAAGAGTCAAGTGTGGAGGAAGACTGCTGAGAAATCTAGTTTTATGAATGTCACAGGCGTTATGTCCCCGCTGTCCTAATGTTCAGGGCTACCATATGCAAAAAGCAACCTTTGGGCATAACATTTTTCATGCACAGAATATGTCAGCCAGTACCACTAAAACATTGGACTCTGGCTTGCTTGTTGCAATCCATTAGGCCTGTCAGGCACTAATAATCAGACCCATGTGTGTAGAGTTCAAACTAGCTGCTTTATTGTTCTATACCTGTTCCACAGAAATCTCCTCAGACTGGTAGCTTTCACCTGGAAAAAACTAGATAAGACTCAAGGGGAGGGGGTATGTGTGTCAGATCTTGCCCCCTTGTGTTTACATAATGAGTCCAGACTAATTCCCTGCTTGAACCCTCCTCTTGTCTGGGAGGGTTGTTCTGTAACAAAACTGATCTCTCCAGAATCTTAGAAGTTAAGGTTTGAAGGATAAATAGTTTGTCTTAATCAGATTTGAGGTCTTCTGCAACCGACACAGGCAACCAATGTGGAATGGTGAAAATGTAGCTCTGTTCCAGAGTCAAGTTATTTCATTTACATTGAATGTGAATTCATTATCTTCAGTTTTGGCACATTGGAGTCCATTGTATCAATGTAGAAAAAGACTTCAGTGTTGTTGCCTCTAGCTCAAGGGTCCTCCGTGGACCAGCACCGGGCCACAGCATGCCAGCAAATGGGCCGCAAAAACAGGCCAAGCCCCATTCTCTAGATGCAGGTGGCACGCAAAACCATGCTCCCTCCAGTCCACAGAAAAACCCTTTTCCATGGAACCTGTAGTGCCAAAAGGTTGGGGGCCACTGCTCTAGCTGTTTAATCTGCTGTGGCATTCATGATGATTTGTGTTTGAGTGTCCTGATCTAACTCCTGTCAAGACCATCAAAATAGGGCCCCTGGCAACAAGGTGTGATAACATTGTTAAAATTGCTTTGTTTCGATGTGGAGAGGGATTATTCTAGACATCAGCAGCCCAGCATCTTTGCACTACAAACTCGAAAAGCAGAGGCATGACCAGGATTTGGGGGAGTTGTCACCGCAACATCTGGAGTACCTCAGTAGCTTACCCTTGATGCAGGCATTGGAATAATGTTAGTTTTCAGGTTGCTGAATTATAATATGTTCTTTCTTCTTCTATGAATAAAGGATGTACATACATGCAATATTCTAGTGAAAAAAGCATGGGAAAAGGAGGAACAAGAACTCACACCATCATGCTGTACTCCAGCTACTTTGGCTTAAGTAGCTTAAAATTTTGGGTAGAACTTTAGCCTTGTAGAATGTTCTGACTTCTGGTGGACGGCATGGCAGTGAGGCAGCAGACTTGGAAGGCTCCTGAGTCAAACTGCCTGACAGGTTGCAGATTGGGTCAGTTCCATGCCTGGAGCCGACCCCAAAGTTGCCCAGGAGAGGCAATGAAGAGAGGGGATGTTCCACAGTCCCGGGGGAGTTGATGGCCATCCTGGGACTGGAAAGAGACCCTTCAAAAGACCTGCAACCCTGTGCTGCGAGCTTCACAGGGTTTAGGCCCAGACGAGCCTGAAGCAAGTATGAATGTGGTTTGGAAAAAAGCCACAAAAAAGCCTGCGATCAACATCTTGCCACCTGGGTGAGTTACTAAAATCCTACCCCAGAGGATACCCTACCTGATTAAAAAGAACTTAGAAGAGCTAGCACTCGAAAGGGGGGGAGAATGGTGACTGAAAACTGAATGGATTAATTAAAAAATGTATTGGACTGAAATAAAGATTCTAGAAAAGTGAAATGATTTTTTTATCTACATTAAAAGTTAAAAGATATTGCTTCCAAAATGCAAGATTGTAATCCCTAAGATGTTGCTGGAGATTTTTTAATGAGAACAATGCTTGGTGGTGAAGTGAAAGTGGAAAGTGAAAGAGCCTGACAATGACTTTGGAAAGCAGCTTCAAATTGCTTATTACAATGAGAAAGGATAATATTTGGATTACAAAGAAACAAAACTCCAGAATTTGTTGCTAAGCAAGGAATATAAGAAGGGGCTGTCATAAAAAATAACAATGACAACACTAATGGTCAAACGTATACATGAAATACTAATGACATTTATGGAGTTACAGGAAGCTAATTTTAAAGAGACCTCACAAAAAATAGATGGCAGGTGTATACAAAAGCCAAAAGGGAAAAATGCAGTTAAAGAAACAACAGATGATTGCAGCATGGACAATAACCACACTGACAAATTAGAAACAACAGAAAGAAAGCATGTTGTTGGAGAGGTGATGACACTTCAGAAGGAAAAATTAAATCACAATTTAAAAGTGAAAAAGAGGCTCAAAGAAAGGCGTAAGGTTGTAAAAAAAGAGAGCACTAACCACCCCCATGAGCACGACATGAAGAAGCAAGCAAGGAAAATGAATCTACAAGCCAGCTCTAAAGGAACGTAAGATACCAATAGAGAAACCTGAGAAAATCTGGAAGAAAATAAGAAGAGAGAAGTGGAACAGATATAGAGATGTAGATAAAAGAGAGACTCAGATGTGGAAGCTATGGAAAAATTTGGACAGATAAAAATATTGTAAATAAGGAATTTAATATGAAATTTAAAAGCTTTTTCCTTTTTTTTCTTCTTGAATGACTGTATATGACTAAAATGTTATATAGAATAGAACTTTTTAAAGTTTTGATATTAGGTAGTGATTTATATTGAATGTTCAATAAAAGGAGGATAATTAATGTTTAAATAATAAACTTGGTAAGGTTATACTAATCAAAATGACAAATTTGATAAATGATAAGTTTGATATTATGTTTTAATGGATAATAGGATGACCTATAAGATTTAAAATGTAGTAAGATATTTAAGTATTACAGGAGAATATACAGTAGTTAATGTGTAAGATGTTAAGAGGTGTAAAATAGAGTTAATAGAAAGGATACATTTCTTAGAGATTTTTAAAAAGGAGCAAGAGGCAAAATTGGTTTCTTATGTCTGAGATAAAGAAAAACAAAGGGAATTAGACAACAGATTGTTGGAGAAAGAATACGAAAGCAATAAAAGAGAAATATTTAGGATGATTAAAGCTAAACAATAAAAAAAATTGTAAAAATGGAATAATATTGAAATACATTCTAGACTAGCACTGGTACATCAGATAAGGTTGATGTAACATTTGTATAATTGTTTATGTAATGAGAAATTGCTTAAATGCTTATTAGAAGGACGGGGTAGGTGTTACATTTTTTCTTTATGATTATATGATTATAAAAGCACTAAGGAATGATAAACAGTATGTTTATCCAGTTGGTGGATGCTGATTGGAACATGCTATGGGTTTGTTTGTTATAATAAAAAAATGAAAAATTCTCTCTCTCAAAAAAACCAAACGTGTTGATTCTGTGTATCACCATGACACTGTCTCCATCTCATCCCCAGCCGGTGCACATGACAGGCTCTTTGACTTTCCCATTCCCATACCTCACAGTTCTTTATTCAAAACATCCCTTTTCATTTCAGTTCATTTTCCCCTAGCTTTGTTTTTTACTACGTCCTTAACTATTTATAATAAAACACTCACATTCTAGGAATCTCCAGTCATGATGGCTGACACTCTGAAGAATTTTATAATCAGCAAGAATCTATGTAAGGACAAACTATTGGCAAATCTATGCGGATTATGTGCTTGCTTCAAGAGCATTTTGTCATCAAGCACATCAAAGTCAACTGATGTTCTAAAATGATAGTGCCATATTGACCAATTACCTGCATGTCTCCGGTAAATTCTTTTCTCAAGTAGCTGTTGCTAAAAAATACAAGGGACTTGTTCTTCAGCAGATATTGAACCCATCTTTCTAGGAGGAGTATTGAAATCCCATAACGTCAGATTGCTTCATATCTCCATGCATAAATCCATTGTATTATCTGAATTTACTCTGTCCTAAGTTGTGCTGAAGAGCTGGAATAGAGGATAGCTTAAATCTCATAGGGCCCAGAACTCGTAAAAGAAGGAGGGACAGCAGATGTAGAATTAACAAAGAGGTTAAGTTAAAAGACCACCAGAGAGGACTCTGGGAAGAAGCTTGGAAATAGAAGTGATAGTATCAAAGGATTACTGCTATAAAAAAAATCTCCAGCAAATAATATGATTTATGGAGGGATGCTAGCCAGTAAAACTTTTTTTAAAAAGTAGTTATAATATTTAGAAATAAAAAGGTGCATACATTCTAAGTACACACATAACTTAAATGTATACCATTGATTACTAAGAGACTCATGTTTAAAACATTGTAGATCTGAATCCAAAGATGGGGGAAATGCTAATTTTGTACTTCATTAGGTTGAGTCAGGCTATCAGTTGGGAGGGTGAAATAGCTGCATGAGAATGCAAAACAGGGAGATTAAGGAGGAAAAGTGAAACTGCTTGATTGTTCTGATAAAAAGTGGCTGGAATTGCATCTTACAATTTTTAGAAGAAAATAATATTTTACTTTTAAAATAGTAGAGTGAGAAAACTGGAAAACTGAGATGTCTTTCAATCGGATGATTCAGAGATGATGTCTCATTTCTAGCCATTTTTTGAGAAGGAGTAAATAGCAAAGAACTTCAATTTAAGAAAAACCTAAACAAATTCTGGGTTGTATCCTATTCTAGATGTATTTCAAAGAGAAAGCTTAAGCTAAGAATAGCTGCAGTAACAGGAACCATTTCAATAAGATAGTATCAAATAAAGAAAATCAGTCAATGTACAAAAACACTGTCCATTAGTTCAAGGAAACCACATTTAGGAGTTGAATAGTTGACTGCTTATACTAATACTATTAGACAGATGCCAAAATGATTTCAGCATTCACCTACAGCCAAGGTAGTGGTATCAGAAGGTTTATCTTCAGACTCAGCTGTGGCTTACTAAGGGTGAAAAAGTTTGCCAGGAAAAATAACTGGCTTTTCTGTGGACCTATATAAATGTACATGAGTATTTTGTGCCTCTTTACTTATGTTGCTGGAATTTA
Source organism: Pareas carinatus (assembly GCA_032468095.1). Classification (NCBI taxonomy): domain Eukaryota; kingdom Metazoa; phylum Chordata; class Lepidosauria; order Squamata; family Pareidae; genus Pareas; species Pareas carinatus. The sequence continues at coordinate 498,731 of JANHFO010001792.1, forward strand.
ACTCATGCACTTTCAGGGTCTTGGCAGAACCTGCTATACGAGTGATTGCTGACCTTCGAACCTTTCGCCGCGTCCTAAAGACTCATTTGTTCCATCAGGGTGGCTTGGGATAGCCGTATCCTTGCCCTCCTGCATTTAAATTAGACTATTTTAAATATTATTTATTTGGGAAATCATTTTATTGCTTTTTAATTCCGGCTTCATTTAATATTTTAAAATATATTTTTATTGTTTATGTTGTTTGTGCTTTTATGTACGTTTCATTAGGCCTGTTAGCCGCCCTGAGTCCTGCGGGAGAAGGGCGGGGTATAAATTCAAATAAACTAAACTAAACTAAACGTGCCTGTAAGCTGCCCTGAGTCCTTCGGGAGAAGGGCGGGGTACAAATAAAATTATTATTATTATTATTAACCTCCATATGTGGGTTGGAGTCAGCTGATGGAACATAACAGATGACAACTCTAACATAGTCTCCAAGTAGACCCCTGATCTAAATCTGACTGATGCTTAATATGATCTTCATGATGATTTCTTGAGATAGTCATGATATATTTAATCAGCTCATGGTGGCTGGAGAATTCTGGGAGTTGAAGTCCACACATCTTAAAGTTGCTTAAATTCTGAGTTAAATGTAACTCTGAGATCCAAAGAGTTATTAGACTTTGGACCATCTCTATGGAAAGGGAATTCACAGAACAAACAATAGTGAGTAAGTAGGTCATAATTATCTTAAATGACTCTATAATATATATCTGTAGCTATTTAAAAAACCCACTCAAATTCTTAAGCTTTGACAGTGTATAATACCTGATTCTAAATGGGGCTGGTAATACAAAGGAAAGGTGGTAGACAGAGTGGAGGAATGGAAAATAGGTCAGTGCAAGTATAACTAAATATTTTCCCATCAACCTGTCCTGAAATAGCCCAAAGAAAACTTATAATTAAGTTGGCAAAAAGTAGTTTACTAACAATGTTTCAGAAGGGCTGGATGCTGTGACTCAGGGTTTTGTTGCATTAGAATAGGTGTGTGTCGTTTATCATCCCCTGAAAGTAGTAATATTTGAAGAATAATTTGTCCAGAGTTTGAAATAAAATTTGTTAGGAAAAACTCATTTATGAAAAAAGTGTTTGAAATAATTTTTGTACAAAACAGAAGAAAAGATTTTGGTAATGAAAAAGAGATCCACATAGCAATCTCCAAACTATACTTCTGAATCCACAGCAGCTACTAATTCTGAGGCAATCAACATTAAGATTCAGAGAGAACTTCTGGTTTGACATTGTGAAAGTACGAGTGGTTTTTTTAGCCTGGTTTTGCTTCATTCGGGGACTCTAAGAGGTCGGAAAGTTGCTCTGAAGAGGTGCCGAGGAAGAAAAGATACCTCGGAAGGCTGGACCAGACGGCGGTTAGCCCAGACGAACCAAGAAACCTCTTTGAATGAACGAGAGAAAGGCTGCCTGTGTGCAGACAGCTGAAGTCACTGCCAACTGGGGGTAAAATAGTGATGCTGGACTCTGTGTTGATGCCTGACAATTGCTAGGACAAATATAAGTATTTCTCTTTTTTCACAAAGATGTAATGGAACACCTGTTGAATTTCATGAGTCCAGGGGATTATAAGAAAAAGTATGTGTGTGTGTGTGTGTGTGTGCGCACGTACACACACGTGTGACGCTTCCCCTCATCTCCCCGATCCTGCAGCAGAGAGAGAAAGGGAGAGGGAGAGAGAAAATGCTGCTGCCTGCCCCCCCGCTGCGCCTTCACAGAGGGCCTGATCCTGGGCCGAGTGGCCCGCTGCTGCTGCTGCCCTGCCTGCTGCCCCCACTGGCCAGTGCCTCCACAGCTTGGCAGAGGCCCACCCCTCGGAGCACCGATCAGCTGCTGGGAGGCACAGAGGTTTTTCCTTTGAGGCAAATCTCTGAGGTACAATGATCTCTCTGTGAAACACCAGCAACCTGAGGATGGACGGGGAGGGTGTCGGAGAAATGCTGGCAGAGGCTCAGGTGGGTCTGCACACTCATGGTTAGATGGTTTTGGCCGGAGGGCAGAGGGAGGGGCCCCGAGTACGTTGTGCAGATGAAAAGTTGCTCCGAATCTGCTTCATATTTCAAATCCAGAGGGAGAATCTCAGCCCCCCTCTCTCATCTGGAGTTGTTCCACTAGAGTGACATTGGGGCACCAGGGCTTCCACTTGGGTAGCTTGGCCGACTCTGATCCAGCACCTCAAGCTACCCAAGTGAGAGCCCCAGCACCCCCCAACCAGCCCCTTCAGTGGGACAACCCCAGTTGAAATAGGGAGGATTGAGACACCCCCCATTTTGGGTTTGAAGTATGGAGGAGACCCAGAACAACTGAAATTCTTCCTAGGCCAAGTGTGGAATTACATGCAACATACTAATGGAGGCGACAAAAATCAGAGCTGTGACTATGGCCCTGGAAAATGCAGCGGCCAAATGGATGGTTGCCCTCTACAGTGAGGATGCACCTGAGCTCCAGAACTTTGAGAGATTTATGACAGCATTTAGGAGGAGACTTGAGGATCCACCATCCAGGTGAGAGGCCAGGTCTCACATGAAACAATTAAACAAGGGCGAGGCCTGTAGCTGAATACAATCAAGAATTCTGAAAGCTGGTCTGCCAGATGGGTGAGTGAGGGCCACCATAAGTGGCCACAAAGATGCTTACTGTTGGATCCAGGATCGGGCCGGCCGATCTGGCTCCGCGCTGTCTGGAGCCGTTGGTCAAGCTGGTCAGGTGCTGGGGCCACTTTCCCCCCCTCATGCTTGTTTAGAGCCAGACTACTCGGCGACTGGGTTTGCGCAGAGCGGATTGGCTGGGGAGTGGAACGTTACTGCCCTTAAGAAGGGCTTGGGTTATTGTTGCCGTTGTTGGGCTATTCTGTTGCAGTTCTGTTTTTCGCTGTGTGTGTTTCTTCATTCAATAAACACCTTAACGAAGTCCGTGAGTCCTGCCTATCTTTCCGACGAACTCAACACTTTTGATAATACTGTTAATACTGGGAAATTATGAGAGAAAAATTATACTGAAAGAATCCACACAGATATGGGTGTCGTTGCTTTTGAATGGTGGGCCCATGGTTATCTTAAAAATCTGTGTGGAGCCTCGAAAAGATGGACATGATAAGCAAAACTATTTAAAAATTTAAAAATAACAAAAAATTAAACTGTCAACCACTCCAATTTTTTTTGTGCCATGCCATGTCATGCTATGCCATTGGAGAGAGTTTGTCAACAAATTTTAGTTGCAAATCTGCTTATTTATTTAATTTATAGAGTCACCCATCTCACTTTTATGCGACTCAAATTGACGAGGAAAATCTACGATCCACTCTCTCAGGTAATTTATTAATTTGATGATTTGTGGACTGCACCTGTGCAGACTCAAGGCTGTTTATGATAAATAAGATTACACTCCAGCCTAAACTAATGACTTAGGCATCCCAAGCACTCTTGGCAACCAAATCCTCAGCAGAAGAATAGTATTTTCGGGACCCTGAAATCTGAGACTAGAGGCATTGCTTAAACCAGGGACATAGCATTCCAAAGGGTGGGGACAGCTATTGAGAAGGTGTATCATATTGCTCCTTCCTCCCTCTTTTCAACATCCCTATTCTTAATGATTACTTGGAATGGATTGAATATGAGAGGAACAGATGATCCTGTAAATTTCTGGGTCCCAAGAGTGCATGTCTTTACAGGTGACAACCAGCATTTTAAATTGGTTCCCCAAACAAACAGGTAACTAATGCAAGAATTGCAACATGAATGTTGTGATACTAAAGCTGCTATCCATAATTTGTTGGCAAATAACTGAATTTGGGACAAATGGAAACTTTCAAGTTGTTTTTAGAGGTGTGCTATGTGCTGCACATTACAGATGGTTATTATCAGTTTAAATAAGATTTAATAGGTTATGTTAGAAGGCTACTTGCTATTTATTTTGCAATTTGAAATATTATACATTTATTCACATATTTTTCTGCATTGTATAATATGGGAAGCTTTGATCTCATGTGTGAAAAGAGAAAAAAAGACCTTCAGTTCCACAAGGATTCCATTTAAGCTATTTCATTCTATTAAATAAAATAATCTGGTAGAATATAAACAAGGGGGTGACTCAAAAAATGGATGACAGGGACTATTCTAAAGGAGAGGCATTAACTTAAATTTTATCATCCATCTGATAAATACTTTTATCTGGAAAAAGAAAGAGTGGAATGCCATGGAAGATTGCTACATGCTGGCAAGGGCTAGGTCCTGCTAAATATGTCTACTGAATGTCCAATGATGCTATAAGACTTGAGGCCTCCCAGAACCTATGGAAGCAAGGACATGCTACATCATTGTGCTCTGTTATCCTCCTCTGATGTATTGCAAAATAGAATGCAGCTCAAGGAAAGACTCTTATCATCCATCTGATAAATACTCTTATCTGGAAAAAGGAAGAGTGGAATACCATGGAAGACTGATACATGCTGGCAAGGACTAGGTCCTACTAGATATGTCTATTGAATGTCCAATGATGCTATACAAAGTATAGTGTTTCAGCTTTTTTTCTGAGAAACATCAGTCCCAAACACACTTGCATTCACAGAGCTAGTTTTGCCATTCTTTGATCATTTATTTTAGCAGCTTATCCATATTTACCTAAGATTTTTCCTTTACTGAGATCTCATCTACTATAATTATTTATCATCTGTTTTATGTGGTACCTCAAAGTCAAGAAGTGTTGGACACCTTTCTTTCAATTCTGCAGCATTTAATGGCATTACAAAATGACCCATACCATACATTAAATTGCCAGGTGTAAAGAATGTGCCTCTAGCTATAGTCACACTAACTATTAAAATGCAGTTCAAGATCTGAGAGAAAACGACTTGCATACATTGACTGAAACTCATTTAAAGAAACATGCTATACATTTTAGAATCATGTTTGCTTTTAAGGACTGTATGTAGAGGGATTAAAATGCTAAGAACTTTGACTAGCTTATTATCATCATTCTCTAAGATGTCCATTTTAAACATAGAGATGAAGCACATCAATAGAAGTGCATTGTCAGTGGTGGGAGCTACTATATCCATGTATCCTGATAGCATTCTGGCAATAAGTAAAACAAGAATATTTAGCTTATTTTGTGTTGTTTTGGATTTGAGCAGTTTAAGGACGCAAATCTCTGTGAATTTCACTTCTTAATATCCACAAAAATAGGTATGCCCACTTTTTTTACTTGCACCTGCTCGCTTTGGAGAGATAGCAAGGTCCAGTGTGACACTCAAGACAAATTGGAATTTGCAGACATTGATCTTACTGTAAGAGAACAGGTCAAAGTAAGGCACATCACTTTGTATATAGTGATTTTGCTTCCCTTCACCATTCCTTAATATTCTCCAAACTTTGTCTTTGTCTTCATTGTGAGTTGTTTGCATGTGTTAAAGGGGGGTGGGTGCGCGAAGGGAGGCTCAGCCAATCTCATTGCACAAATGTTGTACTATGACAATAAAGGTTTCAATTTCAATTTCAGGAGCTGAGGAACACCTTGCTGTCTTACTTCACCTAATAATTGCGACAGCCTGTATTAGTCATTTCCACCCCCCCTGGCTTCTGGCTTGCTTCTTTGATGGTATATTGTGAAATCTGAGAAGGGTTCCAGATAAATTAGTTTATGTACTTGTTTGTGTGGGCTAGAACTGAAAGCCACAGAGGAAATTCACCTACCAAAGCTTTTTAAAAGTGTGATCATGTAATTTCACTCATCTTTACAGTGAATTTGAGACAAAGTAAACCCATGCAATTTAATTTTAAGAGTCAGAAAACCCATGTTTTAATAATTGACTCTTGGGGCTCTAATCCAAAGTAAAAGTAAAAAAAGTATACCGATTACTTTTAATTTCTACCTTTTCAGCTTTTCTCAGTTTTATTTGCATAAAACTCCAGAAAAAATGGATGGCTTCAAGAGAGACACAGGGAGATCAAGAGTGATAGAACTGAATTCTTGAATGTTCATATTTACTTTGTTTCACAATCAAGATTTATGCTCTGAAGTGTTGAACTAATTCATGCACAATCTTGCAAAGTAAAAGGATGGTGAGCAGCTGCAACTCAATGCTAGTCTGCAAGCAGATCTTCTTGCTTGTTTTCTCTGATGCAGCACCTTCTCTCTGGAATAAGATTCCCCCAAGATCTGGATGGCCTGTATTCTGCTGTTGTTGAGAAGAGCTGTGAAGGCCTGGCTTGTCACTCAGGTCTTTGGCAGAGTGAGACTCCTCACTTCATCCCATCTGAACTGTTGGGGTTGCCATCTTTTATTGATTTTATTTTAATTTTATCATTTGATTGCTATGAGCCACTTAGAATCATTGGGTGTTAGGCTGCATACAAGTTTAATACATACTAGCTGACCCGGCCACGCGTTGCTGTGGCTCATTTTGGGGCTGTTTGAAGTGCCTGGGGTGGAGATGCAATCT
>JANHFO010001792.1:505991-516241 GCA_032468095.1 Pareas carinatus
GAGATCAAAAATGCTATGAATGGTGGTTACTAATCACAATGGCTCTATATTATTCCTAATGTAAGAGCCTGGTATGCTTCTGACTATCAATCCGCTGGGAACAAATCACGAGTAAGAAAAGGCTTTTGTGCTCCTTATTTGCCTGTGGATTTCTGAGAGGCATTCAGTTGGCTGCTTTAGGAACAGGACACTGGTTTAGATAGGGCTTTGGACTTTTCTTAGTGAGGAAACAAAGACACTAAATTAATACCAGAAGAGCCACTAGAAAAAATCCAGAAAATGTTAGCTCTGAAGACAATCCTTATTCATAAGTTATTTCTACTTTGCAATAAGAACTATTGTCTAAGACAAATATATTGTAATTCAGCTGTTTAGGAACCGGCATCTTCCAGGTGTGTTAAATTCCCATAATCCAATGCCACTGGACAAGGCTGCCTAACCATACCAGATCACAGTAGGAGGCCCTCTTGGAAATCAGTTGGAATCTCTTCAAGCAGACACATGCAGTCAAGTCTGCACATGTTGCATTGCACTGCCCAGTCCTAGAAGTATTCATTTAAAAGATCCATTCAGTCCAAAGATATTTATTTAAAATAAATATTCCTAGGAACTGCTATTTAACCAGCATTTTTTCCTTCAGTGTGTTAAAGATTTAACACATTTTTAAAGAAGTGCAAGGGAAAATATCAAATTAAATACAACTTTTCACAAATTATATTAAAAATCCATTTATTTTTGTATCTTGTACATATACAAGAATGAGTCTTACACAGAAATTTTGAAAACGAAGGAGTTAAGTAAAAACATAAATACATATATATTTTCTTACAAAATGTCAGATTTACAAAATATACATTATCCATTTCCAGCTTGTCTTATGATCATTTTAAGAATTCCCAAACAAACTAAAATATCAGAACCAGGAAGATCAGACATTACAAACGAATCAATGGAACATTTTTTTCTTGCTGTTTATTCCCCAGTACTATACCTGACACTCTTTTCCCTCTTCCTTATCAATTCTACATTTCTTAATAGTGGTAATATTTTGTAAAGATATCCATTCATTAAAAAAGATATCCGTTCATTCTGGAGAAGGAAGGGAAAATCCAAGTATGGCTTAGAAGCCTCCATTTCTCCAATTAGTCTTTTGGGTAAAATTAAATAGAGCCTCCTTATGTTTCCAGAAAGTTAGCTTGAGAAATGTAGCATTTCAGAAAGGCTTCTGAAATCCATTTATTTCTAACAGTGGACTCTTCAATGAAATGTATAATGATGTAAAACTTTTAACTTCAGACATATTTAATAGGCTGATCATTCAAGAAAGGAATGCAGGGAGTTTTGAAAAGAAAATACTCTTTATTAACAAGACACAACGATTCCAGCATTTCCTTAAGCTGAAAAAGCCTATCCTTATCAAAAAGTAGATTCCATTGAATTCCACAGGACTTTTTTCTAGATTCCTAAGACTGTATGGCACTTTCAAAAGAGTGATTGTGTGCCACCAGGGGCCCTAAATGGGTGGTGAGTCTCAACCCTTGAATCTGAACTGGATGCAGGATAGAATGAGATCTTTTCCCAGGTACATCTACACAGGACTTCAGCCTTAATCAAGGCAATCTTTTGTCGTATAATTAAGGCTGTGTTCCTAAATGCCTTGACTAATGAATAAACTCCCTGAAGTGGTAGCACTTCAAGTCCATGTAAACATTTGCAAGAAACTGGTTCCCAATGAAGGCCACAATTAAGAATCTACTGGTTTCAAGGGAATCTAAGAGCATATTGAGGGGAGCACAGAGGTGTCTCCCTGATTTGACCAGGACTGCAAAATATCTTTTCTTCCTCCTGCTTCTCAGTTTCTAGGTCCTTCCCTCAGCTGCATTTATTCATTAATGGGTGATACAGATGATCAGCCAGGGAAACCAGCGCAGCCATGTGAATATAAAGCCTTATAGACGCTTTAAAAGGCTTGTTTGATTATTGGCTGTTTTGTTAGTTCTGGAAAAAAAAATGAGAGAGAGAGAGGCAGCCTCAGCTTTTCTCCAGTTACACAGGAGACTTTCCTGGAAACCCTCTCCCTTGCGTTCATAAAAAGAAAATAAAGAGCTGCATGACTCGCAGCTCTAGCTGAACCTCAACAAATTCTTTGTTAGTTTCCCCATAAAAACCAAACCCCTGCTTATGCTTTGCTGCAGAGAAACCCACTTTTGTTTCTCTTTTGTCTCCTCTAACAAAAGACAAGAGAATTAAAGCCATTCTATCAAAAATCAACATGTCACTTCTTTTTCAGACCCATTTCTTTCCTCCCCCTCCCCCCTTTGCTCCTCCCTGAAATCTCAGCAAGACTCTTTTGCCAAAGCCCAAATCAGCCAGGAAGAAAACTTTGCAAACCGGAATGCAGAATTTTCCCTACAGCCTGGCCAAGCCCAGGCACTGCTGATTCAGAAGTTAAGCTCTACTAAGTGTGAGGTAACTTATTCCCGAGGCAAATGTGCATAGCTGGAAACCATTATGCCTTTACTTGGGAGTAAGTCTCCTTGAATCCGGTGGCGTTTTAGCTTCCAAGTGGGCCTGCAGTAGAGTGACTGCATTGCTACAATATGGAGGAACCCCCAGTAAGACTTATTTGGCAATTTCCTTTTTTAAAAAGAATGCACATGCGCACGCACACACGCGCAGGCAGACACACACACACACACACACACACTTTTCTCCCTTCTCAAAGCCTTCCTGGGTAACTTTAGAAAGACTGTAAACTAAAATTCCAATTTGTAGGAAGGGGTCTGATTTGGAACCCTATCGCACCGTAAAAGATAGCTTGCTTTTCTTTCTCCTCTTGTCCCAGAGTCCATTCTTGGCACTATGCCAGCATTCTCTAAACACATGCTATGGAACCATTTAGAAGGCTAGAAGGCCAGGATGGGGGAATCAGCAAGTTCTCAGAGGATCAGATATTTACTGCCCCGAGGCACAGTCTAGAGATGGAGGGTCCCTTGGTGGGAAGCAAAGGCAGTCTGAACAAGCAATGGTCTAAACCCTTGTTCCTTGTAATACAAGGGGGAAAGAAGCCAAGGGACCCTCATACAGCAGTCTCCCCTTTGCTTCCTGTGCTGAGTCTGTGGTAAAAGCGCCTCCAAGACTGGAGAGTTTTGCCAGTCCAAATCCAGAAGCCAGTTGTGATGCCCACAATCATGGTCATGAGATACTTGATCAAAAAGACAGTGAAGTCAGGACTCATTGGGGCAAAGTTGGTGGGGCAAGGAATGGCATGGCTTTTGCAGCTCTGCAGGAGCCAGGTTTTCTCCCATGTGTCCCGGAAGGCCTGCTCATAGAAGTAGCAAGCCAACACAATGGTGGCAGGCACTGTGTAGAGGACGCTAAAAATGCCAATCCTCACCATGAGCTTCTCCAGCTTTTCGGTTTTGGTGCCATCATGTTTCATGATGGTCCGTATACGGAAGAGGGACACAAAGCCAGCCAGGAGGAAGGAGGTGCCAATGAATAGGTAGACAAAAAGTGGGGCCAAGACGAAGCCCCGCAGAGCATCTACACTGTAGATGCCCACATAACAGACTCCACTAAGCACGTCCCCATCCACCTGTCCCATGGCTAAGATGGTGATGGTCTTGATGGCAGGCACAGCCCAGGCAGCCAGGTGAAAGTATTGGGAATTGGCCTCAATAGCCTCGTGCCCCCACTTCATGCCAGCAGCAAGGAACCAGGTGAGGGAGAGGATCACCCACCAAATGGAACTGGCCATGCCAAAGAAGTAAAGGATCATGAAAAGGATGGTGCACCCTTCTTTCTTGGTGCCCTGTACCACAGTGCGGTAGCCATCTTCCGAGAAACGTTCCACACAGACCACTTTGTCCTCCAGCAGGAAGCCAGCCACATAGGCCACTGCCACCATGAAATAGCAGCCGGAGAGGAAGATGATGGGTCGCTCTGGGTAGCTGAAGCGTCTCATGTCCACCAGGTAGGTCAGGACAGTGAAGAGCGTGGAGGCACAGCATAGGATTGACCAGATGCCTACCAGGAGACGGGCAAAGCGAACCTCAGCCTCCTTGAAGTACATCAGCCCATTAGGGAGTTCTGGCTCACAGGGGGCACCACAGTCCCTTTCACCCAGGAAGCGGTAGCCCATGTAGGGGGGTACCTTGAGGTGCCGCGGGCAGGAGAATCCAGAGCTGGTGGGGCGCAGCGGGTGAGAAGGGGGATCAGGCAGATAGGGGGTGGGGTAGACGGTGGTACTTCCGGGGCTCCCTCTGCCTGCTCCCGAGGTGTCCGAAGTATTCTGCCCCACGCAGAGCTCACCTGCGCCCTGGACGGGGAAGTTTTCGCAGCGGAGCCGTTCGGGCCACTGGAAGCCAAACTTGTTCATCAGGGCCTCGCAGCCCTGGCGGGCTCGCTCGCACAGGGATCGGCAGGGCGGGATGGCCTGCTCCAAGACGGTGCAGACGGGCGCGTACATGGAGCAAAGGAAGAAGCGCAGCTCCGGCGAGCACTGCACTTTCACCAGCGGGTAGAACTGGTGGACTTCCAGGCCGGCGTCTTCCTGGTTGGTGTGGCCCAGGAGGTTGGGCAGGATGGTCTGGTTGTAGGCGATGTCCGTGCAGAGCGGGATCGAAATGGGCTGGCAGAAGCCGTGGTCCGGGACGGAAATCCCTTTCTCCCCATGGTGAGGTTGGGCGCCGGAGCCCCAAGGCACACCGCCCAGGACGCCCAGGAAGACGGCCAGGCCCAAGGAAGCGGGGGCCGCCCGCGCCGCTCTCGGTCCTGGATCCATGGTCGGAGGCAGCGGCGAGGAAAGGGGCGAGCGCGGCCGGCGGGAGCAAGCGGCGGGGAGCGCCTCTTCGCAGCCCAGAGGCGTTTGGGTCTCAGAGCACCGGCGGCGCCCAGCCCAGAAGCCCCGCCAGGGCCGGCGGCCAAAAGGCTTGCGCGGCAGGCACCAGGCTGGCTTCGCTCTTCCAGCAGCCGGCTCTCGGGTGGAGGAGGTGAAAGGGGCGGATCGCTCGCCAAACCGGCTCTCTCGTGGATCGCTCGCCAAGGGCTGGATGATGATTCTTGGCTGGGGTTGCAAGCCGAAATGCCGCTCCGATGGATTCCCGTCCACCGAAGAGAGCTCTTGAAGGCGCCTCAGAGCGCTGTGTTTTCCCTTCGGTCGGCCACGAAGAGATCTTGGGACGGAGGGGGGTGGGCGGCTGGGATGATCGTTCACAAGTTCGACCGCAGTAACTGCTCCACGTCCCAGCTGGCTGGTCAACCCCTCGAGGTTCGGGGATTCAAAAAATTGGCTTTCGGTTACTTCTCCGTTTCAGGCGCGCTTTAATCGAGGAATTAGGTGTGGGGCTTTTTTGTTTAAAAAAAAAATCCAATCACCCCGTCATCTCCTTTACCAAAAATGGTGTTAATCCTTTAAACAGAAACGTGGGTTAAGAGGTAGTCTGATATCCCGTCGGCGCCCTTAAAAATGGAAGAAGTCTACTTCTCCAGCAGCAACAGGAGAGACTGGCTGCCGTTGGAACAAACAACAGCCACCCTAAAAGCAAAAAAAAAGGACTTTGATTTCATATATTCGTCTACGCGGACGTCTGGTATTCCATGGAGCTCCACCCCTTCGCCCCATTCACAAACCATACAGTGGGCGGGGCATACAACTCGAGCTTCTACCAATTGCACAATCTGTTGCTTCCGTGCCTCTGCTGGGGATTGGACAGAAAGATAAAAGCCTCTAAGGGGGAGGGGAGGAACGGGGGCGGATTCTGTAATGGTGGATTCTCCTGCAGAAAAGTTGAAAGAAACTTTCAGACTGGTGAATGGAAAAGAGGGACGGGTACGCGCGCGGACAGAGGAGGAGGAGGAGAAGAGCCGTGTTAATCCGGGGTAGGCAAAAATCAGAAGGAATCTGGTAAAAAAAAGGAAAGAAATAAAAGACGCCGAGAGCGAGAGAAACCAGGACGTATCTGGATCTGAATGCCTGGATCTCAAACAACTGTGCTCGAAATTAACCATTTTCTTTTTATAAAGGAATTTTCCGAAAATACAACTGCTACGCCCCTCCTGAAATAACTTTTGGAAAGCCCGAAATTCTCAATCACGGTGGCCTAAAATAATGTCTTTGTTCTCCGAGTTGGATGCAGTTCCGCTACCTCAACTAAACAGCAACATCATAAATATTTAAGAGATGGCATTCAAAATAATAGCAAATACTTTGAAAATGTAAAAAGCAATTGTGAAAGATAAATCCGAAACCCCTTAGTTTACAAACAAAAATAGACTTGAGGCTTATCTTTTAAAATATTTTTGGTACAAGACTCAGTCTTTAAATTCATAGTTGCTTATTTTTGAGAATATATCCTTTTTGAAGGTGTAAAATTCATGAGGTTGGCAGTGCTGTACATGTTTCATCGTGAGAACCTCTTCCCCCAGTTATATGTACAAGAATTTGATTAAGTACCTTTCATACAGCAGGAAATATTTAAATCCAAATTCACAAACCAAAGCGGTTTGTGGCTTGGTCTCAATTTCTTTAGTAGGACACCAAAAACTTAAAAGAAACGGTTTGAAGAATGCAGCTAGAATTAGAAACATCTACTAAAACTCATATTATGCTGAACATTTTCCTTTGCTTATATGTTCCCTTTTAGAAAATAGTAAGAATACTGAACACTTTTGCTTGCCATAATTTAAACCTGATGGGGATCTGGAGATGGAAATCACTTGATTAAGAACTAGCTCCATGGAGCTGGGTCAAAAATGCAGTGTAAATGTGAGCAAATTGCCTCATAGACAAATCCCAGGGATTAATCTCACAACACAAGGATTTAGGTTTGCAGCTTTAGCTTCCAAATCCTATGCACATTTTAGAATTGAATTGTACAACAGAGTTGGATGGGACCTTGGAGATCTTCTACTCCAGTGATGGCGAACCTATGGCATGCGTGCCACTGCTGGCACACAGAACCCTCTCTGCTGGCACATGCACCATCGCCTCAGCAAAGTAAAAAAAAATCACTAGCAGCAAGCCAGAGGGACGCCGGGCTCCCTTCCCCTTCCCCCTCCCCCCTCGTCCAATCTGAGTGCTTCCTCCCTCCTCTCTCCTAAGGCAGGGGGCTCAAATAGGGCATGGAGTCTGTGCTGAAGGTGAGAGAGAGCTCACAGAAGCTAAGGTAAACTGCCCTAAAAACTCGGGGAGAGGGGGGGAAGCTGCTTGTGTATCGGACAGGCCGCCTGCTTTTAATCGCAGCCTGCTTGTGTGTTGTACAGGCCAACCACTTGAGTGGGCTGCAAGGGCTGGGCTCAGTTCGGCCTAGCCAGCAGGAGAGCTTGGAGCTTGGCCCATCCATCTGGAGCCCCAGGAGCAATGAGGGAGCAATGGGGGGCGGGCAGCCAGGCTTTGATGGTGGTCATGGTGGTGGAGAGGGGAGACACTTAACTGTTGCCTGGAGCACGGCTGGTGGTGGCTCCACCATTTCAGGCAGAAGCAGCTTTTCAATGCCCAGCAGGTGGAGCAGAGGAAAAGGAGGAGGAAGAAGTAAAGAAGAAGACGAAGCGGGTGAGAGGGATGAAGGAAGAAGAGAAGTAGTAGTAGGAGGAAGAGGCCCGGCAGAGCCCGGAGGAAGTGACTACGCTTACCGGGTGTGCAAAGGCGGTGAGGTCCCCCAGCCCTGGGCCAATCCCAAGCAGAGCAGCCCATCAGCAGCCAAGTGAGGGCAGAGGAAAGTGGCAGCCAGAGGCGACCCGCTGCTGCCTTCGCTGCTGCTGCACTAGAGCACAGAGCCCCCTGCCTTCCGGAGCCCGCACTGCTGCTGCCTTGCTTGGCCTCCCTTCCACCGCCCCCCTGGACTAGATTGCCCCGCCATGAGCCAAGGACGCACCAGGCACCCCAAACCGTCTCCAAAGCACGCCTAGAATGGCCCGTGGGGACTTGAGCCAATGGACAACCCCCCACTTGGCCCACCCACCAGAGGTCCCTGAGCAACTGCCAGAACAGCACGGGGGATAGGGTGGGGGGGGACACATAGCGGAGATCCCCCCAGCACTCCTGCCTTCCTGGCAGCGCATGGAGAGGGGCATGCCTTTCAACCTGAGCCTGCCTTTCCGTGACAAGTTTCCTTGGAAGGGCGGGGAACTAGTCGGGGGGACTTTGATCCCTGAGTGGTGCTCTGATGGATTTGGGGTGATCCTCCACCCACTTTTCTCACTACATCTTCTTTTGGAAGGAGTTTCAGTGTTTCACCTTTTATTTATTTGGCCTTGACTATCTATCTATCTATCTATCCATCCATCCATCCATCCATCCATCCATCCATCCATCCATCCATCCATCCATCCATCTCTATTATTAATCCTTTCTCTTTTTTGCCCTACTTACTTCTTGTCTGTCTGTCTACGTACATACGCCTATCCATCATTAATCCTGTCTGTCTGTCTGTCTGTCTATTCATTATTGTTTGTCAAAATGACACTGTAAATCCTAATTCTCGCCATGGAAGAGTGTATGATAAAGATGGTGGAGCTAGCAGAGATGGTGAAATTGATTATTTAAGTAAAGAAAAGAATGTATCTCGGAACTTGGCCCGCCCATCAGGAGCGCCCAGAGCTCAGCCCGCATGGTGGGAGCACCAAGAGCTTGGCCTGTTGGGTGAGCAAGCGAGGATGGGGGAATGGAGCACCAGAGCAGTATATGTATGTGTGTGTGAGTCTCATTCTCTCTCTTTCTCTCAAGTAGGAACAAATATCAGACTAAAAATGTGTAATATTTATAAAGAAGCTTCAATTATTTTGTAATAATTAAACTAACATTAATAATTTTGCTACAATTAAACCTTTCAAGATTTTGTCATAACAAAATCATAAATGCTTATTTAATCATAATTAAATAAGCTTTTTTAATTTTGTTTTAGGAAATAGGTCCCTACTATATTAATAAAATGAAAGTTTTCTGATCATTATTTTACAAAATGTATGTATGTATGTATGTATGTATGTATGTATGTATTTATTTATTTATACTTTTATACTGCCCTGTATGTATGTATCTTTAAAAAAAATCATATTAGTGGTCTGCTGGATTAAAAATTATGAATTTAGTGGTCCCTGAGGTCCAAAAGGTTGGCAACCACTGGGATTGTCAAGGGGAATTTTGTATTGGCTGCTGTCCATAGGAACCAACCTGGGCTCCTGGTAATGGGGAAATGAAAGCTTGTATGGATGATCGAGGTCTGCACACCTCCTGTGTATGGGAAATGTTTGCTACATCTCCATTTCAATTTATTTGTGCAAATCCCCCAAGATGTAGGTCCAACACATATACAGCGGGGGTGAATTAAAGGTAGGAAATGTACCCAGATGCCTTTTTCAGAGAAAGCTCAAAACTGGTGGGCAGTTTTAATATTGCCCCCTTGTGCTGGTGGTCAGCAAATTCAAAAGGAACCCCAGCTGAGAATCACTACCTTAGATTGTTGATTCAGGGAATATCCATTTCTTTAGTGTTAACTAATGGCGTTAGGTATTTTTGCAGCACATAGATTTGTACTGGGTGCTTAATTTTTTTTTAATTTTGTGGTTTTGTAGACTCCAAGTCTTGACTGCCAAAAAATGAGTACAGCAAAGAAAACAAAAACAGTGGAAGGTCATTCCAAGAGACTTGAACAGAGTCATTTGGAGTGATTGAACGCAATGGGAAAGCGTTATGTGTCCTGTGCAATGAAAGTGTGTGTTGCACATCAAGTGTCAGACGGCACTTTGACATCAACCACAAAAGTGTTGCCAATCTTGGTGAAACTGAAAAAAAAGAGTTTCTTGAAGGAAAATTGAGGAACTATCATTCCCAGTCTCTTAGTTTTAGCGATTATCTTTTCAGATCAAGTCATCTGACAGCTGCCAGTTTTCAAATTTCACTGTACCTAGCAAAATATGGTAAGCCCTTCTCTGATCGGGATATGATCAGAACAGCCATGTTGTCTGCTACTGGAATTTCCAGAAAACTCTATCTGGAAAAATTAATTCTGTGACCTGCGTGCAACACTTGAGGAGATAGAGTGTGAAGGGATGACAGAGGACAGCACAGTTAGTTCTGAAAATGAGGTGTGGAATTCTCTGCCAAATAATTTTAAATCAATGAAAGTACTTGGGATTGCATTCCTTACTTTGTTTGGATCATCTTATGCTTGTTTTCAGCTTTGAATTATATCAAATCTGACACCAGAAACAGACTAACAGATGACCTGAGTGCTGCATGTGTTGCT
>JANHFO010001793.1:12378-24230 GCA_032468095.1 Pareas carinatus
AATTGAAATTCCACATATTGTAAGCTATTGTTTTGTATGTTATTGACCAATAAAAACTTTTTCTATTAAAAAAAAATATATATATATTGAAAAAGCACCTCATAAAATTTGGTTAAGACAGGAATGGGATAGTCTTAGTTTTTATTGAATGACAGTAACTATGAAAATAATAAAGACTACTTATTTGAGAGTTGCTTTGTGTCAATGAAAGTGAAATATCAAGTATGGAATAGTAGTTTCCAGTTTCTGCGTTTGTACTAGTGAGAATATTAATAAGCTCTGCAGTTCTCCTTATGCTTAGACTTCTTTCCTTGCTTGGAACTACATTGTTTATATACTGAACTATTTGATATTCACCAATATTTCTTGGGAAATTGGGAAACAACTCAATCTCTCAAGAAATATTTGTTTTTCATTAACTTCTATGTATTTATATGTTTCCATGATTGATTATAAATAGTTGATTTATATTTTTCATTCAGTGATCTAAAATAAATAAAAAAGAAGTCCGTTGTCATTTAAATACTCTCTTTCTTGAATTGTCAATTATCGCAAGAACATAATTTTAAAAATAGATGGCTAAGATAGACTTTATTATTTTTCCTGCAACAATCTTTTTCTCTTTGAATTACTTTATTAGAGCATATTATTAAGGGTAAGCATTCTCCTGCTTTTAATCTCTGTTCAGTAATTTAAAATAATAGGCCCTATATAAATGGAAAAAATAATTGTTATTTGAGGGCTTGGGTCAGGTTGTCCTGTTTTTACCGGCTCATTAAGCAAAAACATATTTCTGGGCTATATATAAACACTGATTAGTCCACTAATCTACTAGTTGATAAACTGAGCACAGTAAGATTAAATAAATTTCACTAGTTTATAAACTGCCTCCATGAAAATGTGGCCTGTATTTCAAAAATTCTTAATATTGCTCTGTGTTTGGGGATCCCAGGAAGATAGTATCCAATATTTGCTTGTCTGTTGCTACTATTGGATCGCACCTTTCCTTCAGAAGTTCAAAGCAATATACCATGCACAGCACACAATAACAGATATGTAAGATTGGTTGGGCTAAGAAAAAGTGGCCAGTTTCACATCATTCAATAAGCTTTCCTAACTAAGCTAGGACTAGACTTAGTTCATCCTGGTCCTAGTCTGATACTGAACAACTACTCACACTTGTTACCATCAAACCATAGCAAAACTCCCAATACTATCTATGTTTTCTATGGACTTCTAAAAATTATTGTAAATGACATTATTTAAAATGACTTCCAATATTCCAAAATTTAAACAGACCAGTTTCTCTTCACTTTCTTTTCCGTCCTAGAGAGGTTGATTTAATAATAATAAAATCAATTTCCCTTTGGGTTCTTGTCCAGTGCCATCCTGGCAAATAAAGGACCTGAAACAAAGTTTAAAGCTCACTTGTGCTTCCTCTAATCACATAGGTCTATGGAGACCTCACGTCCTTCATGAGTGGCAAATACAAAAACAAGCCAACATCCAATATATTGATGGTGTCTTCTCAGATTCTGCCAGCCAATACCTCCCACCGTCCAGTTTGTTCTCACAGAGAGGGCCTCCTTAGGGTGCCGTCAGCCAGACAATGTCAGATGGCCATCTCCAGAGGGAGAGCCTTCTCCGTGGCTGCGCCCACCCTCTGGAATGACCTCCCCACAGAAATTCGCAACATCACGGATCTCCGAGCCTTTCGACGAGCATTGAAGAAACACCTGTTTATCCAGGCTGGGCTGGCCTGATATGCATTTCCTCTTTGCCCCTTGTTGAATTTTAGATTTATGAATTTTAATTGTTTTAAATTGGGTTTTATTATTTGATTCTCAGCCGCCATAAATTATGAGTTTTTTAGTTGGGTTTTTAAATTCTGCGTTATTGTATGCCTATTGTTTTTTTTAACGTTACTTCCTTTCATGTGTTTTAGATGGCTGTTCACCGCCCTGGGTCCCTTCGGGGAGAAGGGCGGTATACAAATCTTATTAAATAAGTAAATAAATAAATAAATTAGAGAGGGCTGTAAAGCACTTTGAAGTGGTATAGAAATCTAAGTGCTACTGCTTATTACGTTTAGCTGAATAACAGAAAGCACAACTTCCTGGATTTGGACATCCCACTATGTGGGCTATAAACTCTGGCCTGAGTTTTCACAAAACAGACAAGGCCACAGTGTGTCTTGTGAATACACCTATAGTTAGGCTGAGAAATGTAAGTAAGTGATGGACTAAATACTTAATGCACATCTACTCCATTGGAGTTGGAGACCTATCTGAAGACTTTTTTTTATCCTGCAAAGGGACTGATAGAGAATGATAGCAAGAGGATCCACATTTTTCTCTATGAGTAAAATATGGTCTATAAATATGCTCTAAGTTTTATTCAGGACACTTTGAAGAAGTTGAACCTTGCATAGGAAGACTTTCCTTTCTGCATATTTATAAGTCTGAGTGGACAATGATTACAATTTGATTATCATTGTTGTAAGATTAACTAAGCAATGAGGGTGTCATAAAATATTAAAAAGGTGATTAATGAACAAGTGTCACCATTTTACTTCCTACACCACAAGTGATTTTTCAAGCACATGTGTCATTGGAATTATGACCACCCACAACTGAGTTTCTGAAAACCAGAATTTAACAAGGTTTTGGTTTATAAAATGCAACCGTGATAGCTTAGGAAAAAGCAACAAAAACATATTTCAGATACTAACAACATTTTATAGTATTTGACCACATTTTTCTTTCAACCAACTTTGCTAGAAGATATTATATTGAATGAGAAAGAAGAATGGAGCATTGTGGACAATATCCTGAGTGTCTTTTATTAACCAAGGCAGCACATGTGTCTCTACAGACATTAGGTTGTAAGAACATGTCGAGAAGGGCCTAGTTAATACTTGGGTGCGAAAGCAACAGGAAATTTCAATACAGGAGAAGAAGACCCCCCAAAACATTCTGGAAAGCAGCAGTCAATCACTGGGTTTATACTGTTGCTAGGATGAATACAAGGAACATTCCATGAAGTCACCAGAAACTGAGAGGGGAATGAGTCAGCCACATTCTAGTAAGGTAAAGGTTCCCTTCACACGTGTGCTAGTCGAACTGACTCTAAGGGGCGCTGCTCATTTCCGTTTCGAAGCTGAAGAACCAGCGCTCTCTGAAGACGTCCCCGTGGTCATGTGACCGGCATGACTGAACGCTTAACGCGCACGGAGCGCTGTTAACTTCCCACCGAGATGATCCCTCTTTTTCTACTTGCATTTTTACATGCTTTCAAACTGGTAGGTACATTCTAGTAAAGTTACATTCTAAGTAAAGTTGTGTAAACTTAGCCAGTGTGGTTAATTTATGTTCAGGAGATGACATGAACTCAGAAAACGGGTTTGAGGAAACTATTTGGCAGTGGATAAACGTGCCACGTAACCGCAAAGACAGATTTCCAGGTCGTTTGTTCCTGTACAGTCGTAAGGATATAGAACGCTGGCTTTTAATAACCTGCAGTTTATACTGGGAAATAAGTACGGCTAATGTTAAATAGAGCTTATTTCAAACAAATCAACTTTATAATCCATGAAGATGTTTCAAACAAATCGTAGTTGCAATGACTGGATTCATTCAGTGGATTAAGCAACACGGACACATACATTGCTCAGCACAGAGTGAGAAGACAATTTACAGGCAGAGTTCCTCTGTCAGCAGCAGCATACTGGAAGTATTATAAAGTACATTTAATACAGTAGGTGGGTTCGTGCATAATGCAGATCCACAGCTTATCACATCATCACATTCTGCATTATTGATATAACAGACCAAGCTATAAACCAGATTTAAAACAGGATAGGTTCTTTCATGTAGTAAGCCAAAGCCAAATAATTCTCAATATGGCTTAGCATGCTCTTAAACTAGTGTCTGAGTAAGCCAAAATATGATCTGCTAATCTGTGGCTTAATTCATGGTGTAAATTTAGCCAGTGCAGTTAAAGACAGCTCATTTTTCATGGTGTGACTTCAGGAGCATTTTAGGAGCAGATGAGGTAGAGACAACGACATAGGCAGAAGGTTGTCATTTCAATGGAATAATGCACACTTTTGGGATATTAATGCTGTCATATCCTCTCACAAAAATACCAGTAATTCACTTAGGAGCAAAGATTCCTAGAACTTTATCAGACTAATTAAAAGTATTGCTAACCGTTTCTTGATCTTTGGTTAAAAAACAAAAAAACAAAACCTAGCACAGAAAAAGGCGCTGTGTCAGTTACTGGTTTTTAGCCTCGCAAGCGGCGCTTCGAGCGTGTCGTAGAGATGGATGAGGCGGTTTGCTTCTCTCCAGCCAGACAGTAAGGCCCCGTGTGTGGTAGAAAAGAAGGAGCGATGAGTGGCCTCTCCCGCAAAGAGAACCCGAGGGAGCTGTAAAGAGAAATGGCAAAGTTACTCCTCCCTTGCCTTGGAGTAAGGCAATCCAGTCATGGTGAAGGGTGGAACAGTTGTCATGTCTTTTAAGTTATTGAGATCTGTCAGCTAATCGATCAAGCTACCCTGCTGGAAAGGCTTGTAAACAGATCTACTTCAGAGTATTGAATGAAGGCCAACGCCTTGCTTTGCTTCTTGAAGCCCTAAGCCAGCGATGGCTAATCTTTTAGACACCCGAGTGCCCAAACGAGTCGCAACTAGTGAGTTGTGGCTCATGACGTCATCGCCCGTTGCCACTACTCTCTATCTGAGCGTGCGCATGGCCCTGTGACATCATTGCCTGGTCCTGCTACTCCTTTCTGAGCATGATCAGCTCTGGGGCGATGCTGGGGTGACTTGGCTCATGTGCCCGCTGTGGCACATGTGCCGTAGGTTCGCCATCACTGACTGCCCTACACAGAGTTGATGGCTTTCCTGGTGCTTCTGAAGTTGTTACCTTTGATTTCTCAATTTCATTTATAATTTAGCAACTCCCGCTCTATTTGTGCAAAAGGTGTGTGTGCTCAGCTCTAACATTGACAAGAATAACCAGCCAATCAATCTGTTGGCTTGGCAAACTCAAACAGAGCCAGCTCACTGTAGTAGTTAAGGGTCTGAGTTAGGAACGAGGAGACTGTGAGTTCTAGTCCCACCTCAGGTATCAAGGTCAGCTGGGTGACCTGGGGTCAGTCATTCTCTCTTAGCCCAACTCACCTTACAGGGCTGTTTTGGGGGGGAAAGCAGAAGAAAGGAGTATTAGATGTGTCCACCATCCTGAATCTATAGATATAAATGCGAAAAACTGACTGACTGACTCATCATCAGATCTCGAAAACTATACAAGCTACAAACATGAAATTTGGTACATACAGTAGGTTCATCTTGGCGTTTAGGCACTCACTAAGAAAGGATTTTTCAAAATATTAATTTTTAAGCGCGTTATTTTTAAATTTTAATTCCGGATGGGTAGAGGGTTTTGATTGGACAAAATATCCAACACCGTTTGTTACCTTTCTCCTGATTGGAGCGCTTTCGCAGCCTGTTGTTTGATTTTGAGTTTTTCGGGAGAGCACAATTATAGCGCTCTAATCTCCAAAATGGCGAGGAGCAGCAAGGAAGGTAAGTGCAGGGCTGGATAGGAGCAGCAGGCCCGAAAATTACAAAATGGGGATGGGGTGGGCGAAATCTTGCCTGGCCTCGATTACATGCTTTTATTTTCTTACTCAACATTCAATTTTCTTGGTAATCCCTGTAGCAGAGCACGGGTACCAATAGCTAGTTACTTATAAAAATAATGAAGACGGGATAAAAATCAAACAAACGAACTCTTTATCCGTCAAAACTCTTTTGCCAATGTAACATTTAAAGTCCACAGATCTTCAGATGGCCAAGCTTGAGAAACATCGCTATAGACCCATCGTGGCTACCTTGGAAGAGGTGTCCTCAGGGATGGGCTGAGCGAGTAGATCAATGTCATTGCCAGAGCTTCTTACAGCTATAAAACTGTAGGATCCCTTGGTATAAGGTTCGCTATGCCATCTAGATCTCAGCATGTTCTTTGGAGGAGCCAATTCTGGAGTTCCTGATCAAAACAAACACAGACCAAATTATCATTTCAGTTTCTAGGGTTAGGGTTAGGAAATAATGATGTTTGAACAGGCAAGGTAGATGATATTTCTTTCTTCGCTCCCTCCCTTCAAAATTGGGTACAATTGTGGGAAATTTAGGCCCATCTTTTAGCAGAATACTGAGGTAGCTGATTAGTCACCTTGAACCACGAGATCGGCATCACATAAATTTAATAAATAATAATAGCAAGGCATGGTATACATCACTCAGCACTTGTCCGGAAAGACCACCGACCTGTTACTTTACGAAATATTTGAGTCAAAGTTGTAAGAACTTCAGAATCCGACAGAGTTTCCATATATTCCGATTCTTTTCCGGCAATGAAGCCACAAAGTACATGGCCATGCCTGTAAAGACAAGAGGAAAAAACACTGCAAAGCAAATCCCAAAGATGCTTTTTCCACAAGGCGACTGGACTTTTATTTTTCCTTTGAAAACATTTTGCTTCTCATCCAAGAAGCTTCTTCAGTTTTAACTGACTGGTGGAGGGCAAATATATTTCATAATAAATAAATAAAGAAACAAATTCAATTTCTCCTCCGAGGTGTAAGATCTACAATAAAACCATATAAGATCATCAGATGGATAGCAATGATATAACTCGGCATTACGGCTTACGGACTGCTGTCGCTTGTTTGTTATTCCTGCTCCAAGCCCAGCCAGTCCTTGAGATTCCTGGCATGATCCGAACTTTGTTCACACAACAGCTTTCCAAGAAACCCATTTTCAATATTTCCTTCTTCCCTTTACCTCTCAGGTGGCTGCAGCACAACATAGCCGGCAATCTTCTGGAACCAGGTATTTTTCAAATCAGCAGGACACTCCTCCAGGGGAGATTTGTTTTCCCATACCACCTCAATTATTTCAGCATCCGGCTTCCAGAACGGTTGTTCAAATTCCAAAATAATTTTATTGTTAGTCCCAAAACCCAAACGTCGTATTGCTTCCATTTTCTGGGATGGGAGAGGAGGGCAAAAAAAGGACTCCGTGTGTTCTTTGAGGAAACCTACAAAGAGGGAAATTAGTGAGGAAGCATTCAAGAACAATAGAGGAGTTGAAGTCAAGGAAATAGATTGAGCTAGTGCAGTGTTTCTCAGATAGTGTTTTGGGATTCGTTCATTACAGAGGCCAGAGAAAAACTTCGGATATCAAAAAGAAGAACGATTTAACACCATTTGGCGTGGAGAAATGAGCATTTTGATTTCCCCATCTCCTGTTTCTCAGTCTTCTAATTTTTTTAAAAAAAAGAAAGAAGGAATGAGGAATTCACTTGATAAAATGAAGGGCAGAGTTCCATTTCTATGGAGAAAAATGAAGCCCTGTTACTTAGAAAGCAGCCTGGAGCAGGAGACACGCACACAAGTATATGCATACACACAGCCATTTTAAAGTAAATTCAGCAAACACATTTATAATTATTGTTTAAATAGAAATGTTCCAATATTTTGAACATGTTTTTATAAGTAAACCAAATTAGACATACTTTGTTTAAATAAAGCAACAAAGCGACTTTAAGTAAACTGTGAATTGTTTAAAGAAAATTCGCATGTCGGGGACTAACTGCACTGACTCCATTTTGTGTGGTCTTTCTTAATTAACCTGGATGATATCAATTCTGGTCATTTTGAGACAAGAGACACAAAAAACTGGGGGGAAAAATCCTAAGATAATCTTACCCCAGCTAAACTCCAAAGACCTCAATGTGTATGTATAGGCATTATAAAATGGATGCATGAGAAAGTAAGTAAGTACTTCCTCCACACGTGATCTCTAAATTTGATGTGTAAAAATAAATAAAACAAAAGCATTCTCTTCAAGGATTAATTTTGGCTTAGTACGAACTGCAGACCCTACCTGATATAGTTTGTAAAGCTTCTAAAACAGAGGTTTCCAGCCTTGGCCCCTTTAAGGCTTGTGGACCTCAACTCCCAGAATTCCTCAGTCAGCATGGCTGGTTGAGGAATTCTGGGAGTTGAAGTACACAAGCCTTAAAGGGACCAAGGTTGGAGACATCTGTTCTAAAACATATCTGAATCGAGTCATTCATGGCTTGTTTGACACCTGATGATAGTTCAAGTAAACCATGACTGAGTGAAGGGATGAATGCAATAAGAGCCACTGAACACCTATCATCTTACAGCTGTAGCCTGCTTTTGTAAAAGAAGCTGTTTGACGTGTGTCATCAAGCTGATGTCCATTTTCAGCAACCACCAAGGCAAACCTTCTCTAGGAAGATCTGTCCTCAACTTGGTCCTCTTCCAACAGTGCTATTTTTTGAATCCTTGCATGAGGAAGCAGGGTGTCAGCACCTCTACATGATTATTATACTATATGCTCCTCATAAACTCCTATGGTCCTCATAATCTACTGTGTCAGTTGCTACACAGAGCTGGAGATCGATGCAAGATCTTGCAAGAGCCACAGCAACAGCGTCCTAAGTGACACCTTTTCAGGATGTTTCTCCCGTGGCCTTCTCCGGATGATTGCTTGCTAACCAGGCAGTACACATCGACCAGGTAGCAAAAGCAAATCTGTTTTGTTGTAGTGCAGAAAAATGTTGACCCCAAACATCAACAGCCCCAAATGCAGATAGCCACTGAGATTTCACCTAAAGGCACCGTAACAATGACGTGGTCAGCTAAGAACGTCTCGCCATCTTCACATTCCACCTGCACGCCAAAGGATCGGCCTGTGGGGACCTCCTCCAAGTCGGATCTTCCCCAATGAATTGTCTTCACCGGCTTCTCAAACAGCACAATCCCTTTGGGTAGAGATGCCATGATGTGGTCTGTGAGGCCTTGAAAACCACTAGGAGGAACACATATAAAATTAGGCAGTCTGAAAGGTAGTTCAGCGCAGATTAGTTTTTGTTAAATTGGAGACTCAGAATCCAAGCTGCCCTCTATGAAATAGGAGGTGGCCATAACAGAAGGAAGAGAGCCCCCCAGAACAGGCAAAGGGGGGTGGGAGAAAAACCTTAAAACTCCATCTAGAGGAAAGATTACAGAAGACACGACACATATAAAGAAATTGTTGAAATGCATCTCCTTAACAGAAACTCCCATATGGAAAAACGTATACGTCTAAGATTGTCGGACAAGCCGGCACAATAACAGCCAGGGGAAGTGATTGAAGTCCAGGAAACGGCCCCTCATCCGTCAACAGGAGAGCTGATTTGCCACCACCTTATATAGAAGGTGAGAGCTGGGCAGCCAACAACTTAATAGTCAGCCATCGACACACCCCAATCTACATCTGAAAAGCCACATACAACAGGCACCCTATAAATACCACACACAGAACAGCACACTCTGCTAGATGGGCATTAGGACGCGTCCAAAAGCTCGGAAGACAAAACCTCTGGTCCCGGTGACCGACCCAGATTGGATCCTGCAAAAACAGGTCTCTTTGGTGGGGCTCCTTTATTCTTCCAAAGCGAACATCCAACATCTATATCTCAGCAACTGTGTCTCCAGAACTCTAGAAAAACTTGGCAGTGAAATAACAACAGGATTTTCATGATTTCTTTTTTAAAGTGAGAGGTGAGGCTCTACTCACTTGGGAAAGGTGCAGTCCTGTCCGGGAAGCATGATGTATTCTCCGAAGGGCCCCAAAGCCAGCTCATCCAGGCTGTCAGTCGCATTCACACAGCACTCCATGTTGAAGTAAGCATGGAGGATGGCTAACTTGAGGCCCTTAGTTTCTTCTTCATCAGACGATTCCTCCAGCTTCTTAGCTATGGCGTTTTTCAAGTACTCCCCCACGCTGAGCATTGGTAGTTGATCCATGTGCATAAACTTGCGTGCTTCTTCCAGAAGACTTGAAAAGAAGATCCCCATGGAATCCATTAGCTCAGGGTTCATCTCCCGGCCTTGGCTGGAATACCAGGCAAAGGGCCCTACCGGATGCCCCTGCACTTCAATCTGTTGGTTTTCTTCAGTCAAAGCATCTTCGCCAAGCAAGCCAGCCTCCGATGCCAGCTGGAAAACTGGGTTTTCCTTTGAAGGCCCATGTATCCACTGTGCACCAACATCAACCACGCTATTTCCTGGGGAAAGTAAACCTTTGAATTAAGCTGTTCCCTTCTTTGCAGCAGGCCACTGTCTGTTGTTTGGTAGAGTGGGCAGAGCACATGGCTGGGTTTACTTAAGTTTCCTGTTTGCCCCTAAGAAACTGGATGACATTCCTGGTGGTTATGGGAGGCCTCTGGGCAGCAGAATTGGGCACCTCTCCTACTATTTGTTGGTGGAGACCCTGGCCCCTGCAAGCATGCCAACACCCCTGTAATCTCTTTCAGGCAGGTTTACTTTACCTGCCCAGTTACTTGCAAGACCACATTCTACCTGCCGATACCTCCCGCCGACCCACACGCTCCCACAGAGTGGGCCTCCTCAGGGTGACGCTGGTCAAACAATGTCGGCTGGCGACCCCCAGGGGGAGAGCCTTTTCTGTGGCAGCGCCCACCCTCTGGAACGATCTCCCTCCCGCTATACGAACGATTCTTGACCTTCGGACCTTCCGCCGTGCCCTGAAGACCCATTTGTTCCAGTTGGCCGGCTTCATAGCCGTGCCTTGGTCCTCCTGGGTTAAGAGTGGTTTTAACTGTATTTTATTTTAATGTTATGATTGGATTGGAATCATTTTATTGTTCTCCCCCATTTTAAATCAGGCCTGATGTAATGCTTTTAATAGGTTTTTATTGTTTGTTTGTATGTGCTTTTACCGTTGCCTGTTAGCCGCCCTGAGTCCTGCGGGAGAAGGGCGGGGTACAATTATTATTGTTATTGTTATTGTTATTATAATATTTGGAACACTGGGCGGCAGCAATGGGGCATGGGAATCCCTGGCTGACCTCTGGTGGTCATCCAAATATTTGCAGCCAGAGATGTGACCCGTCCCACCGGACTTTGCTCTCTCTTTACAGGATACTTTCCCCAAAGGGCCACCTGGGGGCCTCCCTGCTCTGAAGACTCCCCAAGACCGCCTGGGAAGGAGGAGAACTTGGGAGGAGCCCCCCCCCCCCCAGCCCGGGTTCAAGGGACCAAAGGAGCAGCCAGATGCGACTGCCCGGCTGCCTCTCCCCCTCCCCGGGAAGGCTCGCCAGACGCCCCGGCCCTCCTCCCGCCCTCCCCGCTTACCGAACTTGGCACTGCGGATCCGGCCCCCGGCGCGCCCCGACGCTTCCAGCAGGCGCAGGTCGGCGAAGCGCGGAGAGGCGAGGAGCCTCTGCGCCGCGCCCAGGCCGGCAATGCCCGCGCCCACGATCAGCACCCGCGGCCGGGCCAGCGCTCCGGCTTCCGCCATGGCCGGGACTCCTCGGCTGCCAGACGCAGAGCGGTGCCGGGCGGCCGGCGAGTCACGACTCCGCTTAGGAAGCGCTTCCTGGCTGCTCGGGCGCCGCGCAAAAGCCGGGGTGGAGCGAACGGGACGCGCGGCCTGAAGCTGCCGGCTGCGCCGCAGAGCGAAAGGGGAGCGCCGCGGAGGATGCTCCCAAGCCGCCTCCAGCTTCTCGCGGGGCTTCTCCGCTTTGGGTGGGCCCCGGAAAACGCCGGGAAAGTTTGGACGAATTTCCCACGGCCTCCCCCGAGAGATGGGAGAGAATTCAATCTCATGGCATTCCCCTTCCCCTCACTCCCTTGTTTTGTGATATGGGCGTCTGAAAACAAAACAAAACAAAAAAACTAAACTAAACTAAACTAAACTAAACTAAACTAAACTAAACTAAACTAAACTAAACTAAACTAAACTAAAC
>JANHFO010001793.1:56311-67671 GCA_032468095.1 Pareas carinatus
ATTCTGGGAGTTGAAGTCCACAAGTCTTAAAGGGACCAAGGTTGGAGACCTCTGGTCTAGATCAATGCTTCGCAACCTGAGCAACCTATGTAGTGGAGCAATTTGTACAAATGTAGGTAACCTATTAGGCTAACAGGGGAACAGGAGGCTAATATGCAGAACAGTTGCAGGAATTGGATATGCCTAGTCTGGTGAAAAGAAGGACTAGGGGTGGCATGAGAGCAGTGTTCCAAAATCTAAGGGGCTGCCACAAAGAAGAGGCGGTCAGTCTATTCTCCTAAGCGCCTGAAGGCAGGACAAGAGGCAATGGATGGAAACTAATCAAGGAGAGAAGCAACAGTGAGAACAATTAGCCAGTGGAACAACTTGCCTCCAGAAGATGTGGGTGCTTCATCAGTATGTCTTCAAGAAAAGATTGGACAACCATTTGTCTGAAATGGAAAAAAAGGTTTCCTGCCTGAGCAGAAGGTTGGACAGAAGACCACCAAAGGTCCCTTCCAACTCTGTTATTCTGTTTAAGGTTGTTACTATTCCTAAGAAATAATGCCCAATTCTGAACAATTTTTCGCTTTAGCTCTAGGATTTTTCCAAAGTGCCTGCGAAAATGTTAAAGGAACTAGGCTGTGTGTGCATGTGTGTGTTTAAGCAGTTAGACTTAGCAATAGCAGTAATACTTATATACAGCTTCACAGTGCTTTACAGCCCTCTCTAAGCAGTTTACAGAAATCAACGTATTGCCCCCAACAATCTGGGTCCTCATTTGACTGACCTCGGAAGGATGGAAGGCTGAGTCAGTCTTGAGCTAGTGGGAATCGAACTGCTGGACTTACTGGCAGCCAACTGTTAACAGACGTAGAATGCAGTAGTGCACTCTAACCACTGCACCACTACAGCTCTGCGTCACTACAGTATTTTGCAGGGAATAAGGTTTAACTATCTGGAGATGATAAGTTTTTATGAATGAAGGCATTAGGATATGGGAACAGCAAAAACTCCAGATGAAAGTATTAAAATATAGGAGGATGTCGATAACCTGGAGCTCTGACCAAACCTAGCAAGGCATATCTCAAGAGAGCCATAGGTTTGGTCAAGTACTGGCAAAGACAACAGGCTAGAAAACAGGCGAAGGTGAATTCTAGTTCTGCCTTAGGCATGAAAAACTGACTGGGTGACTTTGGGCCAGTCATCTCTCTCAGTCTAACTCATTCACAAGGTGGTGGCTGCGCAGAAAATAGGAGGAGGAAGACATCTTAAATATTTTCCCTGCCATGAATTATTAATAAAGTCAGCTTTAAAATGTCCCAGATTTAGTAGGAAAAAATCTGAAAGCAAATTTTCTGCCCTTGTAGGAAGATAGCTGGTGAAAATTGTGATCCATCTTGAATTTTCAGAAGCCCAAATTGGAAATACAGCTAGGTAATAAAGTCCAGATCTCCCTGTAAATATATGTTGAATGGTGTCAGAAAGCAACAGTTTGAGAAAAGTTTTCCAATTGTTATATGTGTTACGTGACTGACTACAGGCTTGAGGCCAGACTTATTATATTTTAAAAACAAGACAGAGGAAGTATTTTTTTCTGATACGGAGTTAGTAGCAGAGTCATTCACTATAATTCATACACCCACAGCTATAATTCGGGTCCCAACCCTTCTGTTAAAATTCTTATACATTATATAAAAAGCAAAGGAGGCATTATTTACACGAAGGCATTGTCCTCAACATTTTTCCCTTCTAAGGGCATCATGTAAAATTTACTTCCTTCTCAGAGGAAGCCCCAAGTAGGAGCCTTCCTGAAATTTCTAATATGGAAATTAATGTGCTGAATGTAGAGTGTAAATATAGTTTCTTACGGCAGAAGTCTTTGCAACTGAAGTCACTCTAAAAATACAATTGTGATTGTATCCTGTAGAGGAGAGGACGATGTGATGAGGAGACAGCGCAGCCGTCAAGGTGCTCCCTCAGCCCGAGTCCACTTGGCTCCTGGGAGTAAAATTCTTGCTCTCCCCAGAGTCAACCAGATGCAAGTCTTTTGTAAGAGGTTGGGAAGCTTCCACTCAGTCTGCCACGAGCACCGCAGCACAATGCCAAACGGTCTTGCAAACAATCTGACATTGTTTCAGTGTTTCCTGAGTCCAAAATCTTGGCTTCGTGTATTGTCCTAATGTGATATTGAGGGCCTGGCAAGGATTTTCCCGCAGGGCAGAAACGTTGCGCTGACTCTGTTGTGGGCTGCTGTCCCTGAGGATGGTCCAAGATGTAGAAAGTTCAAGTGTGCTTTACAAGGGGTCTTTCCTCCCTGCCCTCCATCTTTGTGGTTCAATTCGAAGAATTCTTCAGAACATTTTTCTCTTGCCACACAGCGTGACATTATGACATTATGACCCACTTTGTTTCCTTCAAAAGTTCTGAAGATCTTTGTGTCCCCAACAAGATGCTGCTGCTTTTCAAATAGGCAAGATCTGTTTCAAAGTTACTTTTCTTATATTGTTATACTGTGGGAAGTAAAATCTGATCCTTGTCCAAGCCAGGAGAGAGACACTGGAGAAATAAAATGGAGGCAGGCTGCATGAAAGGTGGTCTCCATTTATTTAGGAATGAGAGGCGAAGTGGCAACAACAATTGGTTCTGAGACAGCTGACAAAATGAGGTTGAGAGTAGGTGGGCTTTTATACATGTTGGGGTGCTTTGTGATTGAGATGTCTGTTCCTCTGCAAGAATATGTCCTTTAATATTTTAGTGATTGTTGAGAGATCTTCCGGTTCCGGCTCCCAGCGAACCAGGACCTAGCATCCGGGGGCTCTGACTGTGAAAGTTCTTTTCTTCTATTGCATTGGGGGCCTTTGGTCCCGAAATTGCACTGGAGAGGTGATTGAAGAGGGAGACAAAGTTCGAAGGAGTGCTAGGTGATGACCAGCATGAACCATACAGCTTTATTCCTATTCTCCAGGCAGCAGAAGAGGTGTTTTCAGGTGTCGCAAGCCAGGAACTGAGGACAGAAACAAAGATCTAACTGAAAATCTACAGAAGTCAAAGCAAGAACCTGCCAGCTTGGCGAGAAAAAAACAAAACAAAAACTTTCCTTTACTTTTGTACTTTCCTCAATATTCATATATTGAAAGGGCAAACAAAGGATAGAATGGATGTGATTTAGTCTGGTGAAGATTTATAAAATAGCAACCGAAAGTTTAAAGAATGGTAAAATGATGTTGGCAGAAAGGGGGACGGATTCGAAAGGAAAGACCTGAAATGAGAACTGTAAAAACACTTGGAGGTTGAGAAAAATAATTTGGATTTGGACTAAAAACAAACACTTGGGAACAGTATAGGAGAAGATTTAGGATTTAAAATGTGAAAATTAGAGATTTGGAGTGGAAAAGATCAAATATTTAAACAAAATGGATTCTAAACAGCAAAAACAGGAAATAAGTCAATCATCCTTCATGATTAGACTTTTCCAGATCATTAAAGAAATGAGAATGCAGAAAGAACTATTATTAAAACAGCAAACTGAAATGAAAATTAGGTAAGAAGAAGTTAATAAGGACATTACCAGGCGAAAGAGATTAAGAAAGGGAAGCAGAAAACAGAGACTTGTAAGAATTGGAACAGCTAATATAGGGAGTAAGAAAAGGAAAAGTCCCGAAACCTTTCTTAAAGGACTGCAAAAAGAAAAATATAAAAAACCTTGCTCAAAAAGACATGGAAGTAGAAATAAAGAATCAGAGGGAAAAGATGGAAAAGATGGAAACATCCGAACTGAAGTGATTGGAAACAAACAGGAATTTTGAAAGAAAATAGATTGGAGATTAAAGATGGAAAGAAGACTCTATAAAGCAAAGTCAAAATTACAAGTCTTAATGCTATATGTAAAAGAGATGTGGTGATAGAAGGGTATTGGCTAGAGAAAATAACCATGTTTTAAAATAAGCAAATTTGGGATATAAGAGAATGTATGGAATTGATTATGACTATGATGTTGAATTATGGATTATAGAGAAGTTAGGAGGTCACAAAAGGGGAACTAAGTGAAAAAAGGTAGAGTTTAAAATTAATTGTAAATGTTGAAATAAGGTAGAGTAAGTATAATTAATTGTAAATGAGATTAAATTTTGAATAAGAGCAATGAAATGGATGATTATAGAATGTTGAGTAAGGAATGCAATGTGGTTAGAACAATGTTTGAAAAGAAGATAAATGAAATTGATTTGAAAATGTTGGTCTGAAAGTTAAAAAAAAATTAAAATGTGTATCTCAAAAAATGAATTGGATTTTTGAAGGAAATTGGTATTAAATTGGTATTTTCCAAGCCCTGCTGGAAAAATGTATTTAAACACAAAACACTGTAGAAATGGAGAGAAAGAAAAACCTGAAACTGAAAGTAAAATGAGACACCGGCATTCACAGCCACTGACTCAATCCCTCCAAGACTGAGTGGTTGTGGATGCCGGCGTCTCGACATAGTCAGCTCCTTCCATCGCTGACTATTGGAATAAGGAGGAAGAGATAGGA
The DNA here is from genome assembly GCA_032468095.1 of Pareas carinatus. Classification (NCBI taxonomy): domain Eukaryota; kingdom Metazoa; phylum Chordata; class Lepidosauria; order Squamata; family Pareidae; genus Pareas; species Pareas carinatus. Next base: position 60,821 of record JANHFO010001793.1, read on the forward strand.
GAGTAAGGGTTAGGTTTAAGTTTAGCTATAGAAATAGGTTTAAGGTAGAGATAGGTAGAGTAAGGTTAGAGTTAGGGATAAAGCTAGGGTGTTTAGGGGAAGTGTGTTGAATAAGTGGAAGGGTTAGGTTTATAGAATTAGGTTTAAGGTAGAGATAAGGAAAGAGTAGGGTTAGAATTAGGGATAAGGTTAGAATGTTTAGGATTAGAAATAGAGTTTAGGGTTAGTGTTAAGGGGGATTAGGAATAGGATTAGGAAGGGGTAATAAGGAAGCCAGAGAGAAGAGGAAGGAATAATGGAAGAGAAATGGAGAGGAAAGAAAGTAAAAAGGATGGGAAAAAGAGATATAATCTAGTGAATTTTAGAGAAATTTGGATACTAAATTTCCTCACTCCTTCCTCAATGGATTTTGTCTTTATACTTGTTAGATATCTTCGGGTCTCTTAAACATCTGTTTACCTGTTAAGTAATGAGTTTTTCTCCCTTGACCATTATTGTATGTTTGTGTGTTTATGTATTTGTTTATTTGTTTAAAATAAAAAGTAATATTTTTTTAAAAAAACTACAGAGCCTGGGGCCAATCTGTCAAGAGCACCAAAACTATATTTTACATAGTAGTTCCTTCAAAGAACAAGGGGATGGGCTACAGCATCTTCACTCATTATTTTTTTAGAACAATTTTATGAAAGGTAGCAGAGATATTTCAATTAGAAATCATTATTTTCTTTTCTACAGAACTAGAATGCTGGAGAAACTGAAATAGTTTCTTTTTAGATTCTTAACATTAGAGTTTTCAATAGAAGTTTGTTTAAATTTTTGGCCCATTAGATTTTACTTTATTTTTTGTATGTTACTTTACAAAATCCATTACTCCAAAGTTTTGCATGCATGTAGTAAAATTATATAAATTATACAATTATTTAAAAGCTACTCTTATGTCCAGCTTCATTATGATGTTGGATAAGGCCAGTCTTTGCTGATTAAACAAATTAGTTGGTGTTCTTTCTGAACTGTTTCAGTAAGTCTGTATGCTAATAATGTTTCTGTCTTTTTTAATTCCTTCTTTGCCATATTACCACAAAGTTATATGAGTCCTGATGTTGCTTCTGGTAAAGAGATGAGTGACAGTTTTGATGGAACGAGTGGAGGTGGGAAACAAGAAGGAAAACCTTCAAAGAAACATAAAAAATCAGCACGTGCTCGTTCACGCCAGGAAAAATCCAATAGGCCCAAGCTTACCATTTTAAATGTAAGACTACTTCCATTGCAATTTGTACCATTTCTGACCTTCCGACCTTCCGCCGTGCCCTGAAGACCCACCTATTCCATCTGGCGGGTCTGACCAAGCTGTGCCCTTGTCCTCCTGTTCTTAATTTTTGGGGTTTTAGATACTTTTTAGTCAATTTTACATCTTTTTCGGCCTTGATTTAATCTTTTTAATTATGCATTTATTGTCTGTATTTATAAATGTGTTTTATTTGGCCTGTTAGCTGCCCTGAGGCCCCCGGGAAAAGGTTGGGGTATAAATAAATTCTTATTCTTAACATAACAGATTTCATAAAAGTTTACATTTGCCTGAGTTTCAATTTTATGAATGGATTTGTATACACTGAGGTTGCATAAGAGTACAAAAGAAAGGGAATGTTTTGTCAGAGGCCTTCTGGGGCCTGCAAGCATCATGCTATGTTTGGTTTAGAGTTACTCTTGAACCTTATGACAGTCTCTTCTTGGTACTTTGTACATTTGAAGATAAGGTGTGCTTTCAAAGACCATTCTAAAAAAAATATTTTTCCATCCGTTTTAGGCTTGTATTGATTACAAGTGTGTAAATGCAAGCATGCTGGGTTACAACTGTGACATAAAGAAAAAATGCAATGGTCGGGCGGTAAGTTAAAATATTATTATGATAACAATGTTCACTTTAGGACAAAATTATAATAATCAAGTATCTTGGCGTATACTGCGTTTCCCAAAAATAAGACATCCTCCGAAAATAAGACCTACTTACATTTTTGCCTCTCGCTAGAATATAAGGCATCCCCCAAAAATAAGACCTCCCCAAAAATATTATTTTCGGGGGATGCCTTACTTTTGTGGAAACACGGTAGATCGCCCACCTCCATCCCTGAATAACACCCGCCTCCACCCTCCCTGCTATCTCTGGCCGCTCCTTACCTCATGCAGAATAATTTCATACAGGAGAGGCAGCGAGGCACACGTGGCTGGGCTGGCTCCAGGGCTCAGAATTCTCCTGCGCAGTTACCGGAAGCGCTTCCAAAGTGCCTCCCATCTGGCTGAAAGCGCACGAATTCAGAGCCCTGGAGTTTTCAGCTCAGGCGATCTCTCTGCAGCCCTCTGAATCAAGTAAGGGGCACCCAGGGATAGCAGGGAGGGGGGAGCTGGGTGTTATTTGGGGGTGGAGGTGGGCGATCTACCATGTTTTCCCGAAAATAAGGCATCCCCCCAAAATAAGACCTAGCTCATCTTTGGGAGCAAAAATTAATATAAAACAGTGTCTTATTTTCGGAGAAACACGGTAGTAGTATAACTATTGAATATGTATCATTGCTTTCTTTAAAAATGCGGAGTCGAATCCCAGCAGTACTATGGTAGTTGTTTTTAGTATTTCTACTCATTTATTTATAGGACATTATATCACAACCAAAATAGTACCTCATCTAGAGAACATATATTATGGTTGTTGTATAGTGGGTTCCCAAGAACGAAGCGGAGGCACACTCAGTTTAAGGTCTTTATTAAATATGGTGGTCAGTTACAAGAATGGCGCTCGGCTGGCGTGCTGCCCCTTAAGTATCCCTTGGTAGGTGGCAGCCTGCCAATCCGAGCACCGGTAATTCCCGCGCTGGTCTGTGCCCTCCCCCTGGACACAACAGTTACTTTTTTGAATCAGGTTTCATCTAATCTGTACTTCTACCTTTTTTTTCTGCCTAAGTGTAAAATCTTGCTTTTCTCCACATTAAATTTTATTTTATTTGATAGGGCCCAATGCTCACACCTGACAGAATCTGAGCTTGTCTTCTGGGGTATTGGCTAGTCTTGTCAGCTTAATGTCATCTGAAAATCTGATGAGTTCCTTTTGTATTCTCTCATCTAAGTCATTTATGGAGATATTGAAGAGTACTGGGTCAAATACAGAACTTGTGGTACCCCACTACTTAATTCCCTCGGTATAGATGCAATACCATCAAGGACTACTCATTAAGTACAGTTTGTCAGTCAGTTACAGATCCATCTGAAGATGATGCTATTTATTCCACATTTTCCTAGCCTACCAAAAAGTAGGTTGTGGTGTACTTTGTCTAATGCCTTACTGAAATCTATGTATAATATGTCCACAGCATTTCATTGGTCTACTAATTTAGTCATCTTGTCAGAGAATGAAATAAGATTGGTTTGGCATGTTGCTCTTAGTTTTCAGAAAAAATAATTGAATGCTAATGAACTGGTGGTATACGATGATAATTTAGAAGAAAATGAAGTTTTTTGGTGGGGAGGGAGGTAGATATCAAAATTGGTAAAATGGCAGATAGAGTATTATGTTCCACCAATTCTTGTACATGTTCAAAAGAGGCGGGCCTTGTTCTACAATACTCTATACTCCATCTTGCTAATTTTGACCATCATTGTCACTGATGCTTACAAGCGAATAAAGATGGAAATCATTGGTAAAAGGTTTCTTGGGCTGCCTCAGAATGTGACAAAATGAGGAATATTTTGTCAGTTTAACCAATACGAGTTTTTTATTGACAGCATCAATGACCCTTTGGGAACTTCTCCACAGGTTCACCAGAAGGTAACCACAAATCGGCGTTTGTTTGTTTGTTTGTTTGTTTGTTTGTTTGTTTGTTTGTTTGTTTAAAATTCTTTTTATTAATTCCAGGTTAAAAACATCAAAATTATGTACATGGATTTTTTTTTCCTTTTACAAAAAGCATTGAAAATTTTCTTAGCACATATTGTCTCTCTCATGCTCCCTTCTTCCTCTCCTTCTCTTGTAGTCATTCATTTCTTTTCTGTTGATTTTAATCCATGGCATACAGAACACAAACCAAATCATTCCAACACTTTTACCTTATTTACATTATTCTTATATTTGTTCAATATTTATTCACTATTTCCAATATAACCTTCTTTTGCTCATTTTCCGAAATATTCTTATTGTTCATTACCTATTCCTATCTTTTTTTTCTTTTTTGATTGTGGTTTTAAGTCTTTGCATCATTGGTGCATCCTTATGGCTCCTCCAGATATTGAACCCTTTTTCATAATTATTTAGCCATATGATCCATAGACCTTACAAAATCACAGTTTTTGAATACTATTCTCAGATGGCTTTGCTCATCTTGGTTTGAGTGTTTGATTTTTTTACTTGTTTTAAGCATTGCGGATATTATCTATGTTCTCTACTCTGCCACCCCCCTACACTTTCCTATCCTTCTTTAACTCCCACCCTTTTTTTCCTTTCTTAACTGTTTTTATCTTCTTTCCTTTCTCGTACCATCTCTTTTTAACCTTCTCCTCATCTTTCCTCTTAACTTCAACCTATCTTAACCTTCTACCCCTCTCTTCTCTTGCCCAATTTGATCCTCTCACTGGCTCCTTTTTTAATTATTCTGTTTCTGTTTTCTCATTGGCCAGTTATCTATCCTTTATCTATTTGCTCCTTCTTTCGTCTCTCGTTTGTCTGATCTTATTTGTATCTTCTCCTCACTTTCTTTATTCTCCTTCCTCTTCTCTTTTTTCTACTTTCTCTTACCATCTTCTCTTCCTTTCCTTTCTCCTCCTCTTCCTCCCTTTACTTTCCCTATCCTATCTTCTTTCTCTATTCTCTACCCTTTCCCCTCAACTATCTCTCTCTCTCCTAATTCTTCTCCTCTGTCTTTTTTCTTCTTCCATTTCCTTTTTCCCTCCCCCTTACCATCTTTTATTTCCTTTCCTTTTCTCCTGTCACGTTCCTTCATTTTTTCCTTTCCTTCCCTTTTATAAATTCTGTTTTCCCAGACTAGCTTTGATTTCAACTAGATTGTAATCTGTTATCAATTATATTGTATGCCATTTTCTACTCCTTCATTTTATCTTCCAACCATTTATAGAACCTTATCCAAATCTGATAGAGTTTCATTTCCTCTCTATCCTTTAGCCTCATGGTCAGTCTATCTAGTTCTGCACAGTCCATTATCTTTCTTATAATTTTTTCTTCATGTAGTGTCTGTTCATTTTTCCAATGTTTTGCAAATACCAGTCTAGCTGCTGTCAATATGTGTAACATTAAATATGTATGTTCTTTATTTCTGTAGTTCTACCAAATAAGAATGCTTCTGGCTTAAATTCTATTGCTATACCCAATATCTGTTTTAGCCACCTAAACATTTTTTCTCAATATTCTTTCTCGTATGTGCATGTCCACCACATGTGACAGTATGTTCCTGCTTTCTTTTTGCATTTTCAGCATTTATCTGATTTTTTAAAGTTATTTTGGCTATCTCCTCTGGCGTCATGTGCTATCTGTAAAACATCTTGTACAGATTTTCTTTGTATACTACTGGTCATATCATTTTATAATTTTGTTCTTATAATTTTTTGCAATTGATCCAATTCTATTCTGTAGCCAAAATTCCTTGCCGAGCTTGTCATTGATTCTTTAATCTGTTCTTCTTCCATTTGCAAATTTAACAAAACATTATACATTCTTTTTATAATTTTCTCATCTGAGTTTAACAATGCTTTATCAAATTCTGTTTGTTCTTTATAGATTCCATGTTGTTTTACATCTTTATCGTATCTCAATTTTATTTGTAAATATGCCCATCATGTGAGGTCCATACCCTGATTTTTCATCTCCTCTTTTGATTTCAGACTTCCTTCCCTATCCATAATATCTTGATATGTCCAAATTCTCTCTAATTTAACCAAAATTGGAAGTGTAAGTGCTTCCATGGTTGATAGCCAATTTGGTATTTTCAAATAATTTTTAGCTTTACCATTTCCCAAATTGTCAGTAATGAATTTCTCAGATAGTGGGTTTGGAAATATTTATGTATTTTGTTTTCTCATACCACAAGAATGTGTGCCAGCCTAATTGTAAATCATGTCCCTCCAGATATAAAATTCTTTGGGTCTTTTAGAGTTATCCATACCCTAATCCACCCAAGTGCTGCAGCCTCATAGTATAATCTCCAATCCAGCAAACCAAATTTCCAATTTTTTATCTTGCCATATAAATTTTATCATTAGTGTGTTCAGATCCCCCCAAAATTTCTTTTATAATTTGACCGATATAGTTTGAAACAAGAAAAGGGTCGTCAGTAGTATATTCATTTTTAACACAGCAATTTTTCCCATCAATGATAACCTTAGGTATTTCCATTTTTCTAGATCTGGTTTTATCTCCTTGAGAAGTTTAGTGTGATTTTTTTTTAGTGTCGAGCATCTCACTGCTAAATATATCCCTAAATATTTTACCTTTTTCAATATCTGTAGTTCTGTCAGTTCCTGAAGGTGTGCCTTTTGTTTTTCTGTCAGATTTTTGACTAAAATCTTCGTTTTTTTCTTTCTGTATTTATTTTTAGGCCTGCCACTTCTCCATACTCTTCTATTTTTTTTAATTAATTTTGGAATTGTCTCTGTCAGATCTTCTAAAATAAAAGCTAAGTCATGTGCAAATGCTTGGAGTTTATATATTTCTCCTTTTTTCATCAGGCTCCTAATTTCTGGATCTGACCTTTTGTTTCTGTTTAGAACCTCCAATGTTAGTATAAACAAAAGGGGAGATAGAGGGCATCCCTACCTTGTACATTTTCTTATTTCAAAGATTTCTGTAAAGTCCTGAT
>JANHFO010001793.1:77260-88729 GCA_032468095.1 Pareas carinatus
AGATGTTTCACTTCTCATCCAAGAAGCTTCTTCAATTCTGAAGTTCTTCAGATCTGAAGTAAATTCTTGAGTGAGAAGTGAAACACCTTCAAGGAAAAACAAAGGAAGTTCAGCTGCCTTTTGGGAAAGCATCATGGGAACAACCATGACCTGGATGATTGAGAATTCCAAATAGACATTTACACAATTTTATGGTTTTAAAAACATAAACTTACTTTATATCTCACTACTATACATTTCTCAAATTCACAAATGATGGTCTTCCTAATTTCCGAATAGCGATTTGCAAACCGTTTTGAGTTTGAATAATTTCAGAATCAAAACGACTCCATTCTGAGTTTGTAAATTGTTTCAAATATGAAACAGGCTGCCTTGATAATTTTGGGACTGCTTCAAATTTAAAACAACTCTGTTTTGAATTCAAAACACACAATTTGAAGTGTAAAGCAACTTCAAAACTATCAAAATGGCCTGTTCTGAATAAAAAAAATAGTGTTTGGAATTAGAAACTATTCAGATATAAAATGTGTGCTTGCTATGATTGTGATAGCAACATTTGCTTACAGGTTTTAGCTGGTGCTTTCAATTATGTCCATATAATTCCTCTATTCAAGCAGGATTTCATAGGATTTTATATTTGAAAGGCCAATTACAGCCACCAAATCCAGGGCAGGAATCAAAATTGGAATATTCCCAACCAAAGGATAACTAGCCTTCTCTTGAATACATTTGGCAAAGGTGACCTCTCATCCCTGTCTGTAATTGGTTCCAGATAAAAATACATTCAGTGCAGAAAGAATTGTTTTTCTAGCAAGGATTTCTTGGAGTTGTTGCAACCACTCTGGATTAATTTTGCATTTCCCAACATTTTATATCTTGGATAGACTATAGCCCCCTTGCAAGCATTAAATAAAATTGATGATTTCTTTTTACTGCACTCAGGGAAATTAGAAAAAATATATATGATCAAAGTATCTGTTTTTTCAGAGTTGTTCCTTGGGTGGAGAACAAATAAAATCTTTGTTCATTCTGTTCTCTTCAAGTGTGAAAATAGACTCAGCACTTTTTGTAAGGGCAAAGGGTGATGTCCTGTTTCATTCCTAGCTAGACTTTTGTCATAATATATATCAATAAGCCTTTTATCTTATTTTTAATTTAATTTTAGAAGCTCTAAATCTTGCAATTAATAATCTAAAAATTTTCTAGCCATTCTAGCAAGTGAGCTAAAGAATTCATTTCTCATTTTTCCCTTTTATTTTCATTAGTTACACATGTATACAATGTAGAATGTAGTAATTTAAACCATACATTGTATAACATTTGAAATGCACAGTATCTGATATATTTGTTTTGTTGCATTGCTTTTTTATTTTAATAAAGCAAAACAAATTCATTAGTTGTAATGCATTTCTTACGCTGCTGAGTCCAATCCAACTTATTTATTTTACGAACATTAAGATCTGTAGACATCCCACAAGTGAAAACTGACCTTTGAATAAGCCAATATTTGAAAAAAAATGGATCCTGATTAAATTAAACTGATTAAAATAATTAAATCAATTCAAGCAGTGATTTAATTCAACACTTGACTAATTTCAACACTTCTAAAGAAGAGATCTCTCTTGATAAGCATTACCTGTTCTTTTGCTGTATTTTGAGTGTGTAGAAGTGCATGAGAAACAATCAAGGAAATGTTAAGGTAATGATTAATTGGTCGTGTGCCATCAAATCAATGTCATCTCTTGCTTACCACATAGATTCTTTTCTATGATGATCTATTCCCAATGCGGTCCTCCAGATCTTCCAAGACTGCACTGATTGCCATTGTAACTGAGTCCATTCACTCTGATTGTCCAGACATGGGGAGACCTGGCCCATCAAGAGTCAGACATGACTGAATGGATATCATCATCATCATCATCCATCATTATCAGTTATTTCTCTTTGGAGAGCTGAACAACAACTGAACATGCCCTTGGGACAAAAATCAGAAGAAAATCTGAGTTTTGACTTTGGAGGACATACATACTATCCAGAGGGCATTTTAATCTCTTGTCAAATGCTTGGAGACCTAAGAACTATGGATATCCTTATGTTTAAACACTGCATTAGCAGCGGGATAGGAATGTCACTATATTTTAAAGGACCTGAATTTGACGCTCAAGTGATCATCGTATCAGAAGAAACAAAGCTTTAAGTTCTTTTTCCATATTCTTCAGAAGGTGTGAAGATTCCACAGTGGATAGGCTCACAGGGACACAGGAACTCCCTTTGCACATTGTCAGACTTGTGTGGGATGAGGGGAAATATCCTTCAGAGATACTAAGGTTACAATGTCCTTTTGGACATGTTCTTGAGTGTGGGGGAGTAGAAGATAATGTTTCATTAGTAAAGATCCAAATTTGGGTCAGCTTGAAAATTCCTCATTAAAGGTTTATCTACTATTCAGCACAGTCCTCAACCCTTCAAAGTCTTCTGTCCAAAATTCTCTCTAATAATAGAGATATTGTGTCTTTGCGTCCCGTTTTCCTTTCATCATGGAATACTTTACATGGGAATCACCAGGGATCTCTCACTTGGGATCTATCTGGACTCAACCTTATTTGTTTTGATCATCATTAGATCTCAGAACAAGACCTGGGGTCCAAGCATATTCAAACCTATGAAAATATGCTGTTTTTTGTGCTCAGCTTTTGTTGTTTGTCATTGTTCTTCTTGAAATGGTCAATTTGGGACACCAGATTTGGTCTGCTAGATCAGTGGTCGCCAACCTGTGGGTCGCAAGAAAATTTTGATGTTCTGCAGGAAAATCTGGAAATTATTTGAATTTTTTTGTATAGTTGTATGATTCCTGTGTGTGTGTGTATGTCTGTCTCTCTCTCTCTCTCTGTGTGTCTCTCATTCTCTCTTTCTCTCTCTCATTCTCTTTTTCTCGCTCTCTGCCTCTCTCTCTCTCCCTCTCTGTATGTGTGTGTGTGTGTGTGTGTGTGTGTCTGTCTGTCTCTGTCTCTCTTTCTCTCATTCTCTCTCTCTCTGCCTCTCTCTCTTTCTGTTTCTTTTCTCTCTGTCTCTCTGTCTCTCTCTGTCTCTCTCTGTCTCTGAAACAAATATCACAGTAAAATGTGTAATACAAAGAAACTTCAATTATTTTGTAATAATTAATCTAACTTTAATAATTTTGCTACAATTAAGCAACCTTTAAAGATTTTGTTATGATTAAATAAGCATTTATGATTTTGTTATAATTAAATAAGCTTTTTAAACTTTGTTATATTGAACAGGTGCCTTTTATTTTAATAAAATGGAAGTTCTCTGATCATTATTTAACAAATGTACAATATGTATCTTTTTTTAAAAAAATCATATTAGTGGTCCACAGGATTTAAAATTATGCACTGAGTGGTCTCCGAGGTCCGAAAGGTTGGCGACCACTGATTTAAATCTGTTATTCTGAGTTTATACTCCGGAATGTCTTTTCCCTGACTTTCTTCTATCCAGGTGCTTAGAAGGAGCTACCATAACCCTAGTCCCAGTTCGGTCTTCTCAAGGCAAATACTGCCAGTTTCCATATTTATTTTTTCAGTTCCTAGTAAAAGCTCAGTACACTAGTGGCTCCTCCGTGTATGTTTGTTTGTTAGTTCTGGAAAATCAGTGAGAAATCACACAGCTGCTATTTGGCAGTTTGCCATCAAGTTTTAGTGGCACAATTTGAGGAGGGCTCCCTGAGTGGCAAAATATGGTTTGAGCAGCTGCCTGTCTATCTTAGTTTTCTATGCAAAGCATCCTGGAATTTGTTTGCTATTTATTAAGGTCATACCTTGCCCTTGCATTAGAAAAAAACAGCACTCAGGAGAGCTAAAGATAAAAGGCTGATAAAATAGCAAGGCTACGGTGAAAACTCATCCAATAAAAGCACAACACATAAAATCTTAATGGTACCAGCCCCCACCTGCATCACACAGGAGCAGCAGGATCACAGGAATACCCAGAGCTTTTTCTAAATAAAAATAATTTTATCTACTGGTGGCAAACAGTGGAAATGGAGCTCCCCGGATCTCAGTGGGCGGACGTTTCAAAGATTTGGTTTGGGGGCAGCTGTCAAGAAGGCCCTGCCTCGTACTGCTGCATTGCACTTAATGGACCAATAGGCAAAGAAGCTGTTTATAACTGACAGAAGATAATATCTGTAGCTCAGGATTGAACTGTGGGTTCCTTGGTGCTCTCAGAGCTTTCTTACAGACGTTTCCTTACCCAACTGGTTATAGCTGTTATAAGAAAGAAATCAGGCCCTGTCCATATCAAATCCTTGTTAGGTTAAACATACTCAGTTTCCTTAGTCATTCATGGCCACTTGCCTTCTTTGTTGCTCTTTTCTGCACGCTCTCTAGCGTCTTCTTACATCTCTCTTCCTCTTAAAGTTCTATTGTCTTTTCTGGACTGATTCAGGGGTAGGGAACCAAAAGGGATCTGGGTGGGATATAACTCCAGATTTGGCTCTATTGTGCTCCAACCCATCAACACGTGGACATTTTTATGCACAATTGCTTCATCCGCAAGTTAGCTTCCCAGGGTCTTTCTCTTTTTTCCTCTCTGAAAGACATTTCTAAAGCAAAGGAAGATATTTTTCTTTCATCCTGATGAATAAGAACCAATAGGTGAAAATGCAGAATATTTTCTTTATCCGCGGAGCAGTACACCATGCTAAAAGCACTTTTGGTGTCTTTGGGATAGCTTTGCCTGCAGCCCTTTCAAGCTCCATAAACATGTAATAGTGTTGACACCTTCTGAAGGGAGCAGAGCAATCAGCAGACCTTCGCAGAGCAAGTAGTCCAGAGATGTGTGGAAATAGTCCGGTTGCCTTAACCATGCCAAGAAGTGACAGTTCATCTCTGTAAAAAGCAGAGATGTAATTTTCAACTCGATAGGATTTTGTAAGCGGGTAGAATTTAACAAAGAGCCAATAGAAAAAGCCCATTTTTCTTTCAGCAATAACAGGGGATTGAGGCAATGCTTTGGCCATCCTGCGGAGATTCTTTACAAAAAGGGCGAAAGGATCATCAGAGAATTGTAGAGTTGGAAGGAACCCTAAGGATCATTCAGCCCGACTCTCTGCAATGAGTAAAAAGCTAAAGGAGTCTACGGAGTTTACTCCACTAGCTGGAGCCAGCTTTCGGGGGCAGTGCTTACCTCTGTTTCTAGGCCCAGGGGTTCCCAGCCCCCTGTCCGTGGACCAGCACCAGTCCGTGGCATGCCAGCAACCGGGCTGTGCAAACAAGACAAGCCCCATTCGCGGGATGCAGGCATCATGCCAAGCCGGGCCCCCTCCAGTCCAGGGCAAAACGTTTCTCCACGGAACCGGTCCCTGGTTGCCCAAACCGTCGGGAGCCACCGTTGTAGGGCATTGAGCCAGCACTGTCCAAAGACATTTGTATGGTTGCATGGCCAGTATGACATCACACCGCAAAGCACAGGATGCTGTTGCCTTCCCACCAAAGTGGTATCTATTTATCTACTTGCATTTGCATGCTTTCAAACTGGTAGGTTGGCAGGAGCTGGGACGAGTCACAGAGGCTCGTCCTGTTGCATGGTGCTCGGATCTCAAACCTGGGCTGTCGGCTTTCCAGCTGACCAGTCCAGCATTTTAACTGCTCAGAATCAGAATCAGAATCCATGTTGCCCAGTGTGTCTGGACACACAAGGAGTTTGTCTCCGGTGTACATACGCTATACCTACATACATACAATAAGCAAACTGTGATTACAATCATAAGATACATTCATAATCATAAAATCCATTCATCTTGTCTTGTACACATAAGCTGCAATTGACAAACCGCAATCCTAATCACAAATACAATCACAATCATAAGTACATTCATCATGTCATCATGTTATAAAGTACAATCATCATGTCACATTAGAGCCATTAGTAAGAAAACTAATTAAATCATTCATAAGAGGTAACTTTCCAGCCCTTCTTAAAAAAGAACCCCAAACCTTCCAGAGATGAAGAACCCACAACTTCCATGGGAAACTTTACCAGTATGGCACAGATCTTATTCTCGGCAAGTTTTTCTTATGTTGAAATGAAATAGATAGCTCCAACTTGTATCTGTCCATTCTCATCCTAGTTTTTGTGGCGGTGGTTCCTGATTATCTTCCGTTTGGCACTATAATGGTATGTGGAAATGACCTTGGGAGGCTGCGTCTAGGGCAGAGGCCCCCAACCTTTTCTGCACCAGGGACCAGGTCCATGAAGAAATTTTTTGCCGCGGACCGGAGGGGGCGTGGCTTTGCATACTGCCTGCATCCCGCCAATGGGGCTTGGCTTGTTTGCTCAGCTCAGTCGCTGGCATGCCGTGACTCGGTGACAGTCCCCAAACCAGGGGTTGGGGACCCCGGATCTAGGGAATGGTTAGATAAGAGGCAGCATAGTCCACTGCAGATAAGGGATGGGAGAAGAGACTGAAAAGGAAATTGGAGGATCGTACTTTCAGTCTTTCAAGATTCTGTTAATGTAGCCTTACAGTAAAGTAAAATTATTTCATCTGGTATCTTTCCCTTCCTGATACGGTTGACAGCCCCTCCCCCCTTTTTTGGTGCCTGAATAATGCTATCATGCCTTTCCTTCCTTCGTCTTCCTTTCTCCAATCTGAAAGTTCTCTATTCCTTCAGTCTGTCTTCATAGAGCATGAGCCCCTTATCTTAGTTGCCTCCTTTGGCCCTGCTCTAGCTAATGTTGTAGTGGTAGTATATTAGCCCTTATGAGTAACTGTCTCACCGTTCTGACTTTCGCTCAGATGGTTTTTAATGAGCGACACTCAGGTCCTTCTTTAGCGTATCATTTCTGAGTCTCCCATCTTGTTTGAGAGTTGGAACCTGGAGCTGAGTTGGGAGGAGTGAATAGGTTGGCTAAGCCTTGAATCGCTGATGGGAAGGAAGCGTCTGAAAGGAGATTCTCCCTAAAACATCACAGTGTTTATGTAGTACGTGTGTAGTAATTGCTTTATTCTGGTGAGATTCCCATCTATAGGCCGGCAGCAACAAATATACCACTCTGTTCAGCTCCTGGGGTTGTTTTCTGGTTCCTTGCACCTGATAGTATGTGGGCTCTACATTTTTCTGCTCTATTGAAGGACATTTCATTTCTTTCCACTCAGTCTTCCTACTTGTCCAGATGCAATTGCAATCTTGTTTTTCATCCTGGATCCTGGCTAAACCTCTGTATGTTATCCCTAAATTTGTCAAGCACCTCATCAATCCCATTGTCTTGGTCATTAATAAAATGTTGAATAATGCTGCCTGGAAGACTGATGCCAATGGAAATCCACTGGCTCCTGCTTATCAACTCAATGTAGACTCATTATACAGAGTGGGCCTCCTCAGGGTGCCGCCAGTCAAACAATGTCGGCTGGCGACCCCCAGGGGGAGAGCCTTCTCTGTGGCAGCTCCCACCCTCTGGAATGATCTCCCCCTTGCTATACGAGTGATTGCTGACCTTTGAACCTTCCGCCGTGCCCTAAAGACCCATTTGTTCCAACAGGCCGGTGTGGGATAGCCGCGTCCTTGCCCTCCTGCGTTTAAATCTGGGTTAGACTATTTTAAATATTTGTATTTATTTGGGAAATCCTTTTATTGCTCCCCTTTTTAATTCAGGCTTTATTTAATATTTTAAAATATGTTTTTAGTCTTTATGTTGTTTGTGCTTTTACGTGCCTGCAAGCCGCCCTGAGCCCTTCGGGAGAAGGGCAGGATACAAATAAAATTATTATTATTATTATTGTTATTGTTATTATTGTTATTGTTGTTGTTGTTGTTATTGTTGTTGTTATCTATGAAGATTTGTGGTTAGATTGGGTTTCTCTAGAATTTTAATAGAATATTTTTTTTAAAAAAGTGATTTGAATGGGAAGTGACAAATATAGAATGTAGCACTAGACGGTTCTGAATAACGTAAGCAGAGAATGCACAATGTATGTTACAAAGAGATTGTATTGAGATAAGCTGCAATGATGCATTTGAATATTCCGATACTTGCTTTAAGATTTAATACTTTATGAATGAATGCACAACCCCAAACCTCAAAATGTATATGTAATTCTCTAACTTACTAGATTTCAACATAATAATTTCAGAATTATCTAGCATGGCTTTATGTTGGCTGAAAAGAGTTAAGAGCTAAGAGTTAATTATTAAGAACATTGTAAATAAATTTGTGCAATATCAGAAGAAAAAAAGACGAACATGTTCTTACCTAAATCTACCATGAGGAGACGTGTAAGAGCAGTATAGAAGGTTGTTCTGCATCTAAGATCGGTCAAACCATAATTATCATTGACACCCAAGAATGGAAAGTGTTTATTCTGGTAGTAAAGAACAGATAACAAAATAAATTTATTTATGGTTTAAAATTAGTAATTTTAAAAAATATTAAAACAAACTAAAAAGGCCTACCGTATGATTTTGTAGCATGAACTTCACAGCATCTATTTTCACAAGCTTTTTAAGAAGAATATAAGTATTTTTTGTTAAGGAAAACAACACAGTCCGATTACTTTGTTAATACCACACACATCATTTAAAAGTCTGACTGACAGACAACAACAAACAATAGTTAACAAAATATATGTATTGTGCATATAGTTGTATATAGATGAGTGCACATGAATATATGTGTGAAAAAAACGTATATTTTTTAGAAAACCAGTGAGAAATGTATAACACTGAGAAAATTGGGACAGACATAACCTTCCCTGGCCTTTGGAAATTAAAAGGCAAATATATATATTTATCCTGGAGAAGGCATTTCCAGATTGTTGAAAAAAGATAAACTATTTGAGCTCTCCTATAGTCACCAAGAATTAAACTCAATTTGAGGGTGCCTTTATCAATTTTACCAGTGGGAAGTTTACTGGGAAATAGTTCAAAACCACCACTTACTAAAATGAAAATCTTGCTTTGAAGAATTATTTTAAAGCAAATTATTTTCGGACAATGCAATTCTTCCAAATGCTCATCAAATTTGCAGATGACACCAAATTTGGGGGAACTAACACTTTGGAAGACAACTCAAGATTCAGAAGAATCTTGACAGACTTGAGGACTAGGCCTATCCAACAAAATGCAGTTCTTTAGTAAAAAACATAAGATTCTACACCTAAGAAAAAAAAAACCAAATATACAGATACAGAATAGGCAGTACCTGACTCCAACAGTAGTACCTGTGAGAGCGATCTAAACGCCCTGGTAGAACACTGCTTAAGTATGAGCCGGCAGTATGCTGCAGCTGTCAAAAAAGTCAATGCAATCCTAAGCTGCATCAACAGAGGGACAGCATCAAGATCACAAGAAGTGATAGTACCACTCTATATTGCATTAGTAAGGTCACACTTGGAATACTGTGTCCAGTTCTGATCACCACAATACAAAAAAGATGCTGGGACCTTAGAAAGAGTGCAGACAAGAACAACAAAGATGATAAGGGATCTGGAGGTTAAACCATATGATGAACATCTAAGAGAACTAATGACTTTAGTCTAATGAAGAGAAGCCTTAAAGGTGACATGACAGCCGTTTTCCAATACTTGAAGGAATGTCACAGGAAAGAGGGGACTGATTTATTCTCCAAAGCACCTGAGGACAGGACAAGAAGCAATAGATCGAAGCTAGTCAGAGGGAGATCCAATCTAGAACTTAAGAGAAATGTCCTCACACTGAGGGTAATTAGCCAGTGGAACCGCTTTCCTCCCAGAGTTGTGAGTGCTCCATTGCTAGAAGTGTTCAAGAAAAGATTGGACAACCATTTGTCCAGGATGGAATAAACACTTTTGTCTTGGGCAGATGATTGCACTAGAAGATCACCAAAATTCCTTCCAGCCCTATGATTCTATGAATTAAGATTTTAAAAAAGTATTGAGATGAAAGAGAGAGGGTTACAAGAATTTCAGCAATTGAATTATTCCTGCCTATCCTCCTTAAGGCGGAGATTTCTTACTTTTTTGTGCACAGAAGAGGAGGCATTTCTTTTTACTGATAACAGAGCAGTTTCTAGGTTCATAACACTGAATCCTGAATTATCATCACTCTGTGAACTAACCTTTACAGTAACCAGGATGTGTGAATAGAATTGAAATTGTAAACGTAAACTGATCTTTACTGAAAAAAATTGATTGGCAATCTGGAAATTATTTAAATCAAAGTGAAAATATGAAAATACCTATATTTCCTTTTATCTCAAGTATACATCCACATCTTTGTGATTTTACCTGCATGCAAGTTATCTGTCCTTAAATTTGGAAATTTACTTTTAGTGCTATTTATAAAATGCTGATAATTCATGTTATAATCCTGTCACATGTTTAAACAAAAGTGACTGGTTAGATTTCATGATCATAAACACATGATAGTTATCAACACACTTAAAATCAATATGGAAAATGGCCATAATTTTTGTCTTTATTATATCCATGTACAGAATTACCAACCTTCTCGAGCTGGCAGCTTCATTAAAACTGAGACTTCAGGGAATGTAGTCTCAATCCTCCTTGGAGATACCCAATTGGAGAAGTCAAATTTAAACCACAATTATTATCAACCTAAACCAAACATTTCAGGTTGAGAACCCTACTTTTCTTAAATCTAAAGAAAAGTTTCAGTCAATGTAAACACGAGGAAGTAGAAACTTCAAATTGTAAAAAGGGTCATTTATATAGAGTAACTTCACAAAAACAAACAAAAGCAGTGCACAAACAAGTATACACACCCAGTTACAGAAAACATTATAATAAAGTTAATTATTAGAAACAAAAGAGAACACATGAAAGCGGCACTGCTGCACCAACATAAAAGAAACACTAACACATTCCATTATGTAAATGAATTCAAAGCTATTCCATGACTGATCAAGCTAGAAGGGACGTAATGATTTATAATTCAAATAACAGAGCCTTAAAATCAAATTGGGCTAATATATTTCTAAATATGCAAGCTTGGAAAAAGTGTTAAAATAATGCAAAAGAAGACAGCAACACAAATCATTTCTTGCCTCTTGTTGCTTAAAATTTCTCCCCTTTCCTCTCTTTTATCCTTTCTAAAATTATTTTTAAAGTGTTACATAACCCCCTTAGCAGTAAATAATCCTTATGCATTATAAAAGCAGGAATTTCTGGAAACTCATGGCAATTATTACTGAAAGGACCTTACATACATATGAATGAATTAAACAATGAGAAGGCATTTAAAAATAAACTAACTATTTTTCAGCCTCCTAAATTAATCACAATTTAATGTACTCTGTGTTTTGAAAATTAGTTCATGGAATGTGTTGTCCCCCAAAAAATTCAAGTGCTTCTCACAAAATTTTATAAACCTAATTGGGGATTATGCGAATGTGGTAGGTTGAAGATTAAGCTCTCATTATTTATTTGATCATATAAATATATAAATATGATCAAATAAATAATGAGAGCTT
>JANHFO010001795.1:102777-115619 GCA_032468095.1 Pareas carinatus
GAGAGAGAGAGAGAGAGAGAGAGAGAGAGAGAGATGTACAGTATTCCTACTATTTTGCATCCAATTACTTGATGTTTGCTTCCAGTTGTAATATTAGGAGCAGTAATCAATTCCTCTCCCTCTGCCCCACAATTTCTAACTTGGACATCTGATCCAGACGTATTCCTGAAAGAATGTAATTTCACCCAGAACTTTCATACCTGTATTATTTAGTTCAGAGGTCTCCAACCTTGGTCCTTTTAAAGCTTGTGGATTTCAATCCCCAGAATTCCCCAGCCAGCCATGCTGGTTGGGGTATTCTGGGAGTTGAAGTGCACAAGTCTTAAAGTGACCAAGGATGGAGACCTCGGATAGTTGATTTGGCAGTAGAAAAATACATAATTGCCTCTTAGTTCTCATTTATAAGGAAATTTGAACTATTGATATCTTTTTACCAAAACAAAGGAGAAAAGGGTAGAGATAAACCAAATTGTTTTAAGCCAAGATAGCTTTGAGGAAATATTTTGAGAGTCACATTTGATCCATGAAATAGAGCTCTCCACTTTCATACAAATGTAACCATGTGGCTTCTAAGATGCTTGGTTTTGGTCTGGTAGGCTTGGAGTCAAAGGAGCTTATCCTTGTGCTCGAAAATATATACTTTCCAGACCCATTCTTGTCAAGCTGATTTCCTTCCGTGAAGGCTTAAGACTTCATTTGTACTAGGTTGCTTCTATGATCAAATTAACCATGGAAATATCCCGTACTTGAATAACAGATCAGGATAAACATACGTATTTAAGGTCTCATGTGTCAAATAGAGATTCAATGAAAAATATTCTTCCCAACTTTCCATTTAGAGTTTAGAACATCACTACTCATATTCTTTTGGTTGAAAAGTTTATATTGATGTTCCTTCTTGATTTTTCTGCTCACTTTCTGGTTAACCTTCATCAAACAAAATGTTATCAATGTTTCATCTATGGAATACATTATAATAAAATTATTGTCGGCAAGATTTATGGAAAAGTGAACTGGGAAAAAATTGGGACAAATTAGGCAGAATGGGGATAGCCAATTTGGGTAGGATATAATACATAAGCACTGATGGATTTCCAATTGTGTTTGAAAAAATTTGACCTTTTCTAAAAAAAATTAAATTAGATGGTTAAAGAAGATTGGTGTAAGCTGAGAGGCAGAGAAAGGAAAGTGAGTATATCAAAATATAACTAATAAAGAGTAGATGGATGTTTCAGTCTCATTTGGAAAAAATAGCTGTTAGCCCTCCAGTTAGCCAAAGTGAAGAAAAGAAGTCTGAACAATTCTCAGAGACCTTGTCTTATTGAATTCAGTAATAAATGAGAGCCAGAGTCCCACTTAATTCATTTCCCAGGATTCTATATCTCACCCATTTTTTTCTTGCTTTCATACCTGAAAAATGAAACTCCATGCTTCCTTGGTCATCTATTGCTATTAAGGAATTGTCAGCATACACAGTTAACAATCTCTTATCCATACACACCTAGCATCTCCAGTTGAGCAAAGTTGTGAGTATGATGAGCTTTCCTATCTTTGTCATCTTTAGCTGAAAGAAATTTAAAGTTGTGTTTTCTTTTATGAAATGCCCTCCCCAAAAAGAGCTTATTTGGGATCCAAGTCTGATTTCCTTTCAACATCAGTAACCTCCTTTACTTTCTTATGATTTTTAATAACATAGATTGTTCTATTTTATCATGTATCTATCTCCCAACCGTAAGTTACCATTGGCTGTTTCTTTCTATTTTTAGTTTTATTTGCTAATATTAGTTTTAATTTAAGGCCAACAAGCAGCATGGAATGAAGTTCAATAATTATATTTGTCAGTCATAAACTGGCAATCCACAAACTCATCATTTCAGTATCAATAGAAAAAATCCTATTGATACCGAAAATTCAATACAGCTGCTGCATATATAGACTATCATCTTATAGGCATTGCTGTAATGGTTTTTGACCTAATTCCTACATGGAACAGAGCAGTTGTATTAGTTCTTCCCAATCAGTCAAAAAAAAACCCTCAAAGGATTCAAGGTGATCAACAAGTATGTCAGGCCAACATAATCAACCATGTTAAATGAATGTCACAAATTGTTAAGACCCTCATTGCCTTCAGTTTATGGAGTTGGCTAGTTTTAAAACCACTGAAAAATAGGATTTCCTCAAATCTATAGTTTCAAGTGTATATCCCAAAACACTAATCATTAAGAGTTCAAAATGGGGGGGAAAACTGTGTATGAAAAGGCAAATGCCTTCCAGATTTCCCACTGAGGAATCGCAATTTCATTCCATGTCAAATAAAATGACTTTTAACTCTGGCGATCATTATTCAACCATTTATTTAGTGGGTTGTTTTTTTAAAAAAAAACAAGACAGGAAATTCGGTGACACTCGCCTGCAGATCTCACTGGTGCTCTGCTCTTAAAAGAAAAAGAAAAAGCTACTTTTGATCCGCTTGATTTCAGCCGAGCTATTTCCAAATCCACATGTTGAAGTAATCATTTCTCAATGGAGCTTTGTAAACTTTTCAACTCCTAGAAAGTCACCCGTGCTGTTTAGCAAGGTCAGCCTGTAATGAGCAACCACTGTTTTATTTGCGATCTGTGGCTCTGAGGGATTAATTGTCCCTATTCGAACTCATCCGCAATCTAAGGCCGGATTGTCAAAATGATCCATCGCTTTTGTCCCCAGGCCCATGGTTTCATTATTAAGGTGCATTCTAATCAATAGTAGCATTTTTAACTTTTTGCCCCTTACTTTTTATCAATTCTTATTATCTAATGACCAATACTAAAGTGGGTGCAAGGTTGTGTTGTTTGTGTTTCTTTTCCCTGAAATGTCACTGACAGATTACATCGGACACTCACATGCATTTGTAATTGTACTTGATTACCATTATAAGAGCTGAATGGGAACAAAGGGGAAAAGAAGAGAAGATAACAGCACTTTGTTTATTGTGCCTGGTGTTCCATTTCTTTGAAGGCATCTCATTAGCAATGTTTAACTTTAAAATCAAATCACCAGGCCCAAAGTCTATTTTTCCCAAATTAAACATCTGATCAGCTGCTTCTCAGATACAGCAAAAACAATGAAATCTGAAAATCTCATAGGAGATCTATTAAACATTCTCTAGTCTGATGGTAACTTGCTCTGGATCTGCCTACATAGACTTGTGTAAGGACCCTAATGGAAGCATGGGGAATAAAGTAATATTTAAAGACGGAAATAGTAGGAATAGTGTACTGCCTCATCTTGGGGGATGTTTTCTCCCAAATCTGACATTCTAGCTATGAACTTGAAGAAGACTTAGCCAAGAAAATTTTCACCCAGAAGTTTCCTAGCAGTGAAAATGACTTACACTGAATTTCATCCATAAGGTTTCTGTTCTTCAAAACAAAGCACAAGGTCCAAATGTTATCAAAAGATACTGATACCATGCACATAAGAAATTCCTTGAGTTATTTATAAAGTAATAAAGACAAGAGATAAATAAATTAAGAAGATCTAGCTTTCACTTATTGGTGTTTAATAAATCCTCTTAGTTACTTTGAAATTATGCTCTCTATTGGGGTCTCTGCTGAGAATATTCATCAGACACACACTATCAGAACAGTCTTTTGTATATGATCATATAAACTGGTTTTAATAACACTGTTGAATACCACCAACTGTTCCAGTGCTGTTTCCTGCCCTTGGGAGCCCAAGAAAATCATCAGAGTTGCCACCAGTGAATGTAAGAGAGAAGAAAGATATTTTTATTGAGCAACATACTACTTATTTTTGATTGGCATCTGGGAGTTGTCTAATGTGGGTTTCCTACCATATTCTTTTTAATTAGGGACCTGAATTGGGACACTAAGAAATTAAAAAACTCAAAATGGATGCAAGACTGAAAGAAAGCTGTGCTGCAAATATTTGCCTGTCTCACTTAAAGATAATTAACTGAAACAACCATGACAATCATTCGTGGCGTTTGAATTGTCTTTCTCAAATTATCTGGAAAGAAGTCAAAGTCAAATTGTTCATTAATTTATATCCCAGTGGTTTCATATAGAGATAAATGCATGCTTACCACATACGTGAATGTGAGTTTCTGGATAAGCTTTAGAATGCATCTGGACAGGATATGGGCAGCTGCATGTCATGTCTGGGACTCTGCCAGATATTTGGCAATCATGGAACACCTGTGTTTTCAGTCCCAAGCTGCCAGCAAAACCAACTGAGTGTTCAGATCCCTTTTAGATTTCCAGACATTTGGTTTGTAGATCTCTTACGGACCAAGTATTGTAGAACAAATTGATCAAAAAACTCAAAAAACTGACCTCACACGTTCTGCAACATTCTAGTCATTATGAAAGGCAACACTCAAAGAAAATGTCTAGAAGAATCATTGTTCTGGCACCAAACTAGGCGTGAACATGCCCTTCTACCTTTGGGAGGATCAAGTGAGGGGTGCTATATTTTGGGCTAATACTATTGCATGCAGTATGTATGAGTAGAACTGGAGGCTATACAAAATCATCTCCTTTAGTGAATCAAGTGCATTAACTTAATTCACTTTCACTTAGCAACAGAACTAGCAGGTTGCAAGGTCAAGGATGACTTGGAGATATTTTCCTGTTGACTGTAGATGCAGATTTTATTCATTTACTCGGCACTATCCTAATTGGTGAAAGGCTCATTTTAGTAGCTTAGGGTCACATCTTGGTAAATAAAGGTACTATGAAAGAGATGATTAGGTAGATTTGGGGCATTGTAACTGTCAAACCTATTGAATACCAACCAGATTGGGGGGGGGGGGTAATAAAAGTTCCCTTGGGTTCTTAGATTATTTGGAGCATTGAGCAGAGAAAGACTGAAGCCGCACCCTTATCAGTTTGTTAGTCCTGTTTTAATACAGGGGTGGTTGTCTATTCCAAATGGAGAGGCAATAATCAGATTGTATCAACCTAATAAGACCAGTACCAGAAATTAGTACAGAGCAAATTACGCCATGGTATTAGGATTCAATAGCCACATTCAGCAATATGTTTGCAATCGTGTGTTTGATGTATAGGGAGAACGTCAATGTATGCATTAAAAGCCAAACCCTCAAAGGACGCTTTGTATTTGTGTCGCTATGTCCTCAGAACTACCAGTAGTTTTGTTGAATTCTCAAGTGTTCTTAATTACCCACTGTGCTAATATTATCGTAATAGAAGAAATGCTCCTAGGGAAACTTATTAAAGGAGAAAATATATTGGTAGTCTTTGAAAAAGTATAGTAACATCACTTGGGATGAATATAAAAGGGGTGCTTTTCATTCTTTAAAATAGAGATCAGTACAAATTGGGTATGATCAGAATGAGGACTGGAAGACTGGAGGAAAAAGGCACCAATCAATCTGGATGGTATTTCCTGCATCTTGTAAAACTTCTGATTCTTTTCGGGGTCTTCCAAGCATAGTGTAATTAAAAATGGTGTGCTTGAGATCACACAAATTCGCAGCTTGTACTTGCACAATGGTTTTCCATTACTGATTGAGCAGAAATTTGCCTGACATTCGCAAAATAGTCCAACTGCCTGTTTTTTAAACGCATCTCTCAATTCCCCCACCCCTTTTTTTTTTACATGTATTCTTCATTATTTTTCATGTTTTAAGAAGCTTCAGAAATAGTACCTTGTCTGTACTGGCAAACTCAACATACCAAGGGATTTATTTGCACTCAGAACACAGAAAAGTTACTTTTCCAAAGTCACCATTTTACTCTTCTGGGGGAACAAGTTTGTGGACAGTGTCTGACTTTTATAGAATCTA
This sequence comes from Pareas carinatus, assembly GCA_032468095.1. Lineage (NCBI taxonomy): Eukaryota > Metazoa > Chordata > Lepidosauria > Squamata > Pareidae > Pareas > Pareas carinatus. The sequence continues at coordinate 108,590 of JANHFO010001795.1, forward strand.
AAAACATTTTTTAGCTTATTGGCATGACCCAGATGCCAATGTACACATCTTTGAAATGAAGAAGCCATATAGAGAAGCAACCTTTTCAACCTCAGGTCACCATTTCTTCTTCATAACATTCAAATTTTCAGAATGAATTAGTACTCTACTTTCAATAATATTTATGCATATATTGTATATCTAAATTTGAGTTTGAGACGAAGAAAAAAATCTTGTATGTGCAGTTCTAAAGTTTGGTATAAGTATCAATAGAGCTGCACTGGCTGCCTGTGGTCTATCAGGTGCGTTTCAAGGTTTTGGTAACCACCTTTAAAATGCTCCATGGCATAGGGCCTAGTTATCTGCAGGATCGCATACTACCAAGTGATCCCTCCCACCGACCCATTCGCTCCCACAGAGAGGGCCTTCTCAGGGTGCCTTCAGCCAGACAATGTAGGCTGGTGACCTCCAGAAAGAGATCCTTTTCTGTGACAGCTCCCACCCTCTGGAATGATCTCCCCGTAGAGATTCGAACGATCACTGATCTCCGTGTTTTCCGCCATGCTCTCGAAACACATCTGCTTATTCAGGCAGGTTTGGCCAAGCCCTGCCCCCCTCCTCCATTCCTGATTTTAATGTATTAGGTTTTAAATTGGTTTTAAGAATTCGCTATTTTAAATTGTCAGCCCACCAATATTTTATTTTTAATGCTGTTTTTAATGTATGTATAGATATATATGTATTTTATTGCTGGCTGTAAACCGCCCTGAGTCCGTTGCACGGAAAAGGGTGGTATATAAATCAAACTATTATATTAAATTAAATTAAGTTAAGTTAAATTAACCAATTTTACAAAAATTTTCAAACTCTAATGATGATAAAAGCTAATATTGATATACTTTAACTTTAAAAGAAATGGTTTGAAAATGGTTAGCCTGAGTGTGAAAGCCAGGCAGACATTCACTTTGTAAATTGACCATATGAATTGTGCCATCAAAAGGGAAAACTGTGCAATTACAGTGGTGGGAGGGAAATGAGGACATTATTGTCAGGATAAATGCATGAAAATCTCCTTACCAATGATTAGATATCTGAAATGTCCCTTAGAAGTTTTAGTAAGGCATCAGCTTCCATAAAATGAACTTATTCCTCTCAGCTGCACTATGAAGCAGGACCTGAAAATATCATTTGATGAGAAAAATAAAAAGAAGAGCATCTACACAACCATGGCTAATGATGCCTTTGCATGTTGTTAATAGCTACAATAACTGTTTGGACAAGATGAATTCTAACACAGAGAAAAGCCGGTTTTGAAAGGATTACAAAACTAAATAAAAATCAATGGAATGTACTTTATTGTTTACATTCACTGAGCAGAACTAAATGAGCTGTTTCAAAATGTACATAAAATGTATTGTGAAAGTTTAAAGGCTAAGGTAGTTTTTTGAAGCAAACTCAAAGTTTTTGGATATTCCTTATCTTTTGTCAGCATTTACCTAACAGTCTGCATAAAGTCCTTTTTTTCTCTGATTCCAGAAAATCCTACAAAAGCTGTAACCTTTTCTTCTTGTTATTGGGACTATTTCCTTCATGTACACTTCTCCTTTCATGAAATGCTTTGAAGATAATGTTCAAAATTATACTGTATATGGGTTCCCTAGATGATGTTCACAGGTTGTCAATCATCAGGAAAAATTAATGTATGACTTTTAATTATAGCACCCTCCAAACATTCAGATATCAGTATTGTTGCTTGAAATCTTCCAGTATTTGGTATTTGCAAGATTTGAGCTGTTAAATGTATAAACAGCTAGACACAAAGATAGTTCCCTCCACCATGCCACTCTGCTAAACACCTAATTCCCACAGCACTGTCTTATGCCTAAAGATATTTACCCATGTAGTAGGGCTCTATTGCTATTATCCTTGTCATGTTCTCATCTTTCTCACCTTCTCACCTTTCCTACTACTTTCTCCTATTGCTATCTTATGATTTTTCTCTTCTTGTTTGCATCTTACGATTATGATTGTATCTTATGATTTAGGATCTATGACTACCGCTTTGTTGTTTGTATGTGCACTGAGAGCTTATGCACCGGAGACAAATTCCTTGTGTGTCCAATCAGAGTTGGCCAATAAAGAATTTTAATCTATTCTATTTATTGAGAAAAATGTCCCTGTTCCATAGAGCACTTTCAGTTCCCTGGCTAAGTTTCAACAGTGGGAACTCCTGCTTTAGTTCTTGTTGAATAACAAAACAATACATAATTACTCGTATTTCAAAAGCTCAAAATGGGGTCAGGTTGTTTGAGGAACCACCTCCCCACAATATTTCTACCCATCCCATTAGATCTGGCAGACAATGTCCAGGTTCTCTCTTCTAAGGAATGTAGTTTGATTGGGTCTAGAAGAGGAACATTTTCTGTCATGGTACCCACCCTTTGGAACACCATCCCCCCCGGAGATCAGATTGATACTAACTTTGCTAGCCTTTGGTAAGGCCTTAAAAACTTACCTTTGCCACCAGGCCTGAAGGTCAGGAGGTGGACCTGATCCTGTGCATTGCTTATGTTTATTCATGATTGATGGGAAGCAACGCTGACTTTGAAACTCCATCTATAAACTCCAAAACGCTCAACGTTTCCCACTTTCTGAAAAACTAAGGAAGAACCAATCAACCCAGTCCTGCCATAAGTGCTCAGTGTTTGGTGAATCTCTGGAAAGGCGGACTTGCAAAGAATCCCCAAACACCTTTGATTCTAGCGTCAGGTTTTGTACTGAGAACAAAAGGAGCATTCTCCCAAAACAGAGTGCTCTATTTACCACAATATCAAACTGCAATTCATTGAAAATCAAGATTGGAAGTTTCTCATCACCTTCCTTCAGGAGTGAAAGGGAAGGTGAATGGGAAAAATAGGAAAAGAGGGGTTCATAGCACATCATTTATAAGACATTGCATTCTCTCAACTCATGGACTGCATTTGCAGGTTTCCCTGTCCAGTCATGTCTGACTGTAGGGTGTGGTGCTCATTTCTTGACCAAGGGAGCCAGTGTTATCCAAAGACATATCTCGAGGTCATGAGTCCAGCACAGCGATACACAAAGGAGCACAGAACTCTTGTTACTTTCCCACCGAAGTGGTAGCTATTAATCTACTCCCATTTGTATGCTTTCGAACTGCTAGGTGGACAGGAGCTGGGGCAGGAACCGGGGCGCCCACCTAGCAGTTCGAAAGCATGCACAAAGGTCAAAAGAGGACTTCTGTGATTGAGTCATTTGTAGTTAGACTTCTACCGGTACTATTACTGGAGCACGTCTGGCATCCTCAACATTTTGTCAACAGGTTAAAATTCACCTCCCCCCTCCAAGTCATTGGTTCTCTTAGATGTTACTGCAAAGTTCTGTCTGTGAGGCTACTGTACTGGTTTTATCTTTGTATTTGTTTTATCTTCATTCTGCAGACATTTTAAACCCAGTTACCTGCAAACAATATCTATACATATGCTAATCTCATTTCTTTTTTTCCTTTGCTTGCAGGTGACACGGTAGCACAAAGTAAACATGTGTCAAAGTTGGAATAATGGCATTTGCAACCAAATTTCCTGACTGCTGCACAGAGACATTTACTTGGCAAGGAAAGTGTCGAGTTTGTACTGTCAACTTTTCAAGTTAGCTGGCAAGAACTAGAACTGCCTTCTTTTTAATGATGACAGCACTCTTCAAAACACAAGTTTCTTACAATGAACTGTAAGACAGGAACTGTAAGACCAGCCCTTTCATGTTCAGGATAAACAATTGCAAAAGGGAAGCCAAAACATCTACTGGAGTGTATCATCTATGATCTGATTTATGATACTTAAATACTCAAACTGGGTTCACATAACTTGTGGGAATAATTAGATAAAGAACCAGAAATAATTCAGATGAATATGATAGAAAAGACAATTGAATTAATGTTTAAATATTCACATCAATATATTTTTATGTAGGATTTAATAGAAATTACAGTAAATGAGCTCATGAAGTAAATTATGCTCAGTAAATTGTAGCTTATGCCAATCTTTATATTCTGTTAACAGTCTGTACAGTTTTGTTTCCTTCCATTTGTACAGTGTTAAAGAGAGTAGAGAGAATACTTGTTCTACAAGTAGATAGCGTTTGCAGCATCAGACATGTCCATCCATTTATAAAATAAAATTGTAAGTACTGTTCTGTTTCACTGAAGCCGGAAACTGAAAGAAAATGCAAGCGCTGATAAGAAATTTCACCCAACCCGAGGAATATTGAGGTCTCAGTTCACACTTTGCTAATTCTATATACGTGTGGAATTTAATAAGCTAAATCATTCATTTAAAATCCACTGGCGGTCCATAAATTTTAAGTAAATAAAATGTATACATTGCTGACATTTTCAATCGATGGTGGTCATGGGCAGATGCACCATGGTCCTCTGGAGGAGAGAAGTCAAAATGAAAATATTTTGTTCACATCTGAATACGAGTGAACTGCATTTACTGAAAAGGAAGATTACATTTCCTTGCTCATCCTCCATCATCAGACCAGGAGAGTCACTTTAAGAGTTACTTGTGGTACACTAATCAACTATATTATGCAAATGTGCAATATGCAATACAGGCAGTCCTCGACTTACAGCAGTTCATTTAGTGACTGTTCAAAGTTGCAATTTGTGAACGTTTTCCACACAAACATCGTGGCATCTCCGTGGTCATGTGATCAAAATTAACAAGCTGGGCAGCTGACTCATCTTTATGACATGTCCCGGGGTTGCGTGATCACCTATTGTGACCTTCTGACAAACAAAGTCAATAGGGATGCCAGATTCACTCAACAACCATATTACTAACTTAACAACTGCAGTAATTCATTTAACAACTGGCAAGAAAGATCATAAAATGGGACAAAACTCACTTAACAAATGTCTTGCTTAGCAACATAAATATTAGGCTTAATTGTGGTCATAAGTTGAGGACTACCTGTATGCAAAACGTTAGTATATCAAATATTTTTTTTGCAAAAGCTCTGCATTAGTCAACAAAGCAAACCAACCTGTACATTTGAAGTACACCAAACTTAATATAAATTGTGATGCAAACCTGAACAAAAGAATCAAGTTCAACAAACTGAACTTGATAGATTTGTCCATCCATACTGTATATTCCACTTGCCAAACTAAAACCTTCACTCATGATAACATCTATAAACTCATATAGAATAGCAATTTGTAGCCGCACACCTAATCCTTGACCTTTTAATTGGATGTCCATATCAATGCACCAAAAGGTACAGGGAAATCTTTAGAATGGGGATTGTCCATATATGTTTTAGTTGGCCTGTATTGGTGCTTAACTACATTTAATTTCTGATTTTGTAAGCTGAGTCAAGGCAATGTCCTTCAAGGTGCCAATGAAGCAAATTGGAAAACGGTGGTTGTAAAGACACTGAGAGCATCTGGAGACTTTGGTCCAAACTGCCAATATTCTTCCTAGAATTATAGGTGGAATGAATCTCTTTTGCTTGACTTTTGCTTGCTGTATACCACTTATTTAGAAGTATACTTATGTCCTATAAAGATGTTCTAGGTGGAAAAAATACCTCCTGTTTCAGTTAGTTGGTATTTATAATAATTAAAACGTCCAGTTCTTTAGGAGACTACATTTTCTAATTCATATGATTTATAACACTGTTTCTTATTACTTTCATTGTATTTGATTCAGAGTCTCATCTTCCCCCAAGTGTTCACTTTGTTTTGTTTCAGATTATAATAAACAGAAGTTCACTTTTAGTCTGTTCCTGGATGGATCACTTTACTTTAAAATACATTTAAATGCAGCCATCCCTGTATCGTTCCCTGCAAATTCATCATAAGTGACCCCGTAATTGCTGTATTTTATGTAATATTTTCTGAGTCAACTAATTTTTATAGCTTCAGAAATGCCAAAAACATGAAGTTGATGTTGCACTAATTTATTTACTAGGGTATGGGAATTTTCTTGTAAGAGTGCAAAGGCTTTTTTAGAATAACAAGCATTGTTGACTTTTATTTTGTGAGGAGCATCTTGAGATACTCATACATCATTCCAAAGTCTTCACAGAACTCCTCTTTTAAAAACAGCTCTCCATTTTTGCTTCAGAGTTTTAATTTTAATAATTTGTTAGAATTAGTTAATGAGGCAGCTGTTCCATCAGAGAGAGAGTGACAGAGACTTAAACATTTGAAAAATTACTTGATTATGTCCTTGGAGACAAATATGGATAATCAAAAATAGTTTTTCTCATTATTTAGCAACTCAATTGGAATTTAATAATAATGACCATGTAGTGGAGGGAGGACTTTGCCTACTACAAAATAGCAACTACAGTGAGCAAAGCATTACTAGCAGATTGAGGTTGCTGTACCTTTTATGTGTTCATCCTTTGGGCCCTCTATTAACTCAAATTACCTTTATCTTTTCTCTAGACAGATAACATGTTTCTAATAAGAAATGAAGATGCAACAGCATATTGGTTTTTGTTGTTGTCGTTAGAATTGATTGTGAGAACTTATGAGGCATGTTTGGAAATAAAGATGGAACCAAGGTACTTCTGACGAACTTTTCACTTTGCTAGCTTTTGATGAATGGATGGATGAATTTCATCCTGATACATTTTAAATTTCAGTTTCCGGTAATTCTTTTTCAATATATTTCTAGAGATTTTTACATAAGCAAAAGATAAACATGAAAAAAGTACAGAAAATGAGATTAAGAAAGAAAAGATAGAGGGAAAAAAGACATTTAAAGAAATGATTTCTGATCTTCTTTACAGCAGATACAAACTTAGTATCACCCTGTCCTACTTAAAATTATACTACACTAGCTCTTGGTACTCGCGCTACGCTACGGGTTTAGTATATTTAGCTTTGGTAATAAGGTATTTTAGATAGATGTTTGTCTGGTTTGTAATATCAAGTGGTGGAAAAATTTGCCCAATCTAATGTGAAGATACTGGAATTGTTGAAGGGAGATAATAGGTAATGGTTTGAATGTGTATG
>JANHFO010001796.1:40565-53451 GCA_032468095.1 Pareas carinatus
TTCCTGCTTGAGAGAGAGGGAGAGAGAGAGACAGACAGACAGACAGAGAATGAGAGACAGACAGACACACACAGAGAGAGAGAGAGAGAGAGAGAGAGAGAGGCAGAAGGAGAGAGAGAGAGAATGAGAGACAGAGAGAGAGAACGAGACACACACACCCACAGGAACCATACAAAAAAATGCAAATAATCTCCAAATTTTCCTGCAGATCATCAAAATTTTCTCATGGCCCACTGGTGGACCCTGGCCCACAGGTTGGCGACCACTGATCTGTACCACATGGTGTTAGTAGTTTCTAAACTGTTAAGAAAAAAGTATTTAAAATGTTGAAACTGGGTGGGAAGTAGTCCTAAAGCTCCACCTCTCTCTTGCTCCTGCTACCTCCTTAATAAATCAATGAACTTTTGATGGTTAACTGCTTCGAGGGTTTCTTTGAAGGGAAGGATTTGGGGACACTTGACATCTGGCACTGCTGATAGAAGAGTTAGAAAAGAGCGTCTACCATGTATTGTTGGATTCCAAGTCCATCAGCCCGAGTCTTTCTATAGCCAATGATCAGGGGTGGTAGGAATTGTCACCTGCCAGTATCTGGAGGAAATAGCTGTTAGAGATCCCAAACATGTTTGAATCTTCTTCAATATTTCTTGTTGACTGTGTGGTCCTTGGTGCTCTCGGAGTCTGGCTGTTTTCTTACAGACATTTCATTTGCCAGTTAGGTAATATTGTCAATGCCATGCCAGGTAGCACTGATGATGTTACCTACCAGGGTAATGAAATGTCTGCAAGACAACAGTCAAGCTCAAAGAGCACCAAGGGCCTCATGATTCAATCCTGAGCTACAACTAGTCCCTTTTCTTGGTTCTTTCTGACTAGTTTCAACAGGAAAACACTTTGTGATGGTAAGATCACTGTACAACAGTGGTTAATCTACAGAGGGTGTAGAGTCTCTTTCTCGAAGGAGGCCCCTATCATGGATGATTGGATTAGTTTTGTGGTAAACCCATAGTAATATAAGTCCTTCAAAGACAAAAACCCAGTTTGATATTCCGTTTGAGGGAAAAACACAGTTTAAATACCCATCCAGATTTTGAAAGGATGTTTTTTTAAAATATATATATATATATTGTAGATCAGCATGGAAATGAAATGTTGGAAAATAACTTCACTGATCTCTATTTTCTCTTTCCATTTATTACTTCCTTCCCCACTGCAGAGAAGATGCTGTAGCTCCCAAGACACTCTCCTGGGTAAAAAATTCCTGCTCTGATGGACTCTCCAAAAACGGGACGTTGTCATCTGTGAACACAACCCGAGATCAGAAACCATATTCCGTCCGTCCTCCCTCAGACACAGCCTCCATCACCACTGCTGCAGGAAGCGTGGTGGGCTTCAAGGCCCCTTTCGCTGACCCCAGAAATGGGACCCTCACACCGACACCCAGCCTTTCCAGCCAATCGCTGCCCCTCTATTTTCCACCAGTGGTCAACGGAGTCCAGTGCCATCATGCCAATGTGCCCAACCACAGGAACAACCTCCACCGGACAAACAGGGCTCAGCCACAGGCCCCCCAGCCACAGGAGCCCCCTGTCTCCACTGCTCACGGGTTAACGGCCTCCGCTCTGAATCGCATGGGAGCGGTGCCTGTGATGGTGCCTGCTCAGAGCCAAGCAGGGTCTCTGGTGTAGATGTGCTGTAACTCCACAACTCTCCATGTGACTAACAGTTTGACTCGTCACAAGCGCTGTCGAGAGACCGGCGTGCATTGCGTTGCTTCGCCATCCTATCCGCAGAGGTCCACGGTCTGTTTCCGTGGGGTGGGGCTTGGATTTGTTCTTCAAGTGACCAAATGTCAAGACTTCGCCATAAGTGAGACCTTATCAGAACTTCTGAAAAGGACTTCTTCTTCTTTGTATGTGTGTGTGTGTGGGGGGGGGGTAACCAGAAGAGCTTCTGTTTATCTGTCCAATCATTATCATCTTCTTGGTGCACCAACCCCTTTCCATCTCCTCTGGGAATCTAACCTAACAGAGACTAAGTTTGACTGGATAAAAACAAATGTTCGTTCTCCCATGTGACTCTTAATGTTGAGGAAGAGAGGCAGGCTGTGATTTATTGTCTTGGCTTAGACCAGTGATGGTTAACCTTTTAGACACCGTGCCCAGATGAGTCGTGGCTAATGAGTCGCAGCGTGTGATGTCATTACCTGTCACCATTACTCTCTTTCTGAGCATGCACATGGCCCCGTGATGTCATTGCCGGACGTTGCTACTCCTTTCTGAGCATGCTCAGCTCTGGGGCGATGCTGCAACAACTTGGCTTGCGTGCCAGCAGAGAGGGCTCCATGTGCCGACTGCGGCACGCAAGCCGTAGGTTTGCCATAACTGGCTTAGACTAAGACAAGGAGGCAGATCTGAAGTCTGTAAGCAAAATGGATCATTCGGTCTTCCCCAATACTTTTCGAGAACTAGACTACACAAAAGGAAGCTCTTCAGACACTTCAAAGGGAAGGTAAAGATAATTCTGGCTCCATGTCAGAAATCTACACAAATCAAACGAGTGATAGAATCTCAGCTGCCATGTTCCACCCACTCCAGATAAACAATTCACTAATGGGTAGAGCTGTAGCGGCTTTCTTGTCATCCCTGCCTCTTCCTTCCATCTCCCTGGAAGAAACGAAAGGACAGTTCATGCTCCCTGTTGGCTGGGCTGATGGCCTACAGGCAGTTCTCGACGTCCGTTCAAAAGTAATTCAGTAATTCAACTGCCTTTTGGCCTACCTAGATTTTAGATCACTGCATTATGTTAGAGGTGTGCAACTCTTTGACGGCCGAGGCTTCTGAAGAAACCGCTATGGATTCCATTTCAGGAAAATGTCTTTTAAACTGAATGTATGGAATTAATGAAATATAAAAGGTGTGAGGAATTAATTAATGTAATTATTCCAGATTTCTGTAACATGACTTCACGTTTTGACACTTAGTCCACCCAAGACTTGTGAAGTTTTACCTGCACTTCTTGGGCACTAAATTGGACACATGTTTAGTATCAATTCCCCGTGAAATAAGTTTAGGGAAGGTGGCTCAGTGGATAAAGGCGCTGAGTTTGTTGATCGGAAGGTCAGCAATTCGGCAGTTCGAATCCCATGCGCCATGTAATAGAGTGATCTCCCATTACTCGGCCCAGCTTCTGCCAATCTAACAGTTCGAAAGCATTTAAAAATGCAAGTAGAAAAATAGGGACCACTTTGGTGGGAAAGTAACAGCGCTCCATGTGCCTCAGGCGTTCAATAATGCTGACCAGAAGACCACAGGGACTTCTTCGGACATCGCTGGCTCTTCGGCATTGAAACAGAGATGAGCACCGCCCCCTGGAGTCGGCTACGACTAGCACGCATGTGCGTGAGGAACCTTTACATCCTTTACCTTAATCAGGAGGTTATCTTCTACAATGGATGTCCCTAGCAATGTAAGGTTATGCTTTCCCCCCTGAAATGGTATCCTAGATTGTTTAATTTGACAGCCTTATGGACAAGATAAATGTACTGTAGCTCAGAATGGAACTATTTGGAGAGACACGTGCCATGAAGTTGTTGAGGCTGTATTATAAATGCAAAAAGAGATCAAAATATTGGTAGTCACCTGAAGGTGCTTGGAAATGGTTTCGCTTAGGAATATGTTAAACGGAATATATGAAACAGGTAATAACTTGGTGGGTCCTCCGGTTTCAGGTGTTAGTGGTTTTGAAACTGTAAAATAGATGCCACCTTTCAGATATAAATCTGAACAGTAGCTTTGCAACAGAAATTCATTTTTATAGAACCAGAAAATGCTTTCCTAAGGCAATATTCCGTATTAATCTAAGCTAATCATTTAATTCAGCACTGTCCGATGGCGCAGTACTTACATAGCTGATGACCCACTGATCTATAGAGGTTTTATGCCAGAATTATCTAGCCCACCAGTTGCTCTAAATCAGGTGTGTGTGTCCAACCTTGGTGACTTTAAGAACTTGTGGACTTCAAGTCCCAGAATTCCCCAGCCAGCCAAGGTTGGACATCCCTGCTCTAAATGAGCAGGCAGTTCTCTTCTAGGTAAAATATCTATCTGTCTTTGCTCCGAAACCTAGTGGTTTGTTTGTTTTTCTCAAGAATCTTAGAATAAATGGAATCCCTTTTATTACAGTTGAAGTAGGACCTTCACACCTGCAGGATTGATTCTGGAAAATAGGCTTTTATTCTGATTTATGTCCTCCTGTTTTTGTGTGTGTGTGTGTGTGTGTGATGCCCTCAGAAACACTACTTAGATGCTCCGTATTAGCATTTTTGGAACTTGGCAACTTTAAGATGTGTGGGCTTCAATTCTCAGAATCATCAGCATGTCTGTTGAAAAACACCGCCTCTACTTGCTCTCTTGCTATTAAGACCAAACGCTGCCTCTGGTCTATCAAAATATCACATCTTCCATAACTCTTGAGAACATGTCTTGTAATATTATAGAACAACTTTATACCAAGCCTTTTAAACAGATTGTTTAAAGGACACCTTTTGCATTTTAATATATCTTGTGCAATTATGTTTATTCCGATGGACAAATTCCTATATTTCTTTTTTCTTTTTTTCTTTTTTTATAAATGTAGATGGAGCAAATAATTTATACTTCTAGATATTAACTGGTCTGTGAATCTGGACTGGAGTCCTCTAACCATTTTCATGCTAGCTATTTTTATTTTTTTCAATGCAATAAGATCCTTCTGTTGTGTGGGAAGGTAGGGATACACTGAAGTATTTTTATGTACAGTTTTGAAATGTATTATTTTTCATAAACAATCATTAAAAGTATTTGTTTTTATATCAGCTAAAGCCAACCTTGTTAGGGTCGTTTGCATGGGGCTTGTCTATTTATATATATGAAAAAGGGAAGGCATTGAAATACCTTTATCCTAGTTTCCCTTTATTTTCCCACTGAACTAAACATCCAGGCCTCTTTATTATTTTCTTTTTACAAAGGGATGGAAGCGATTAAATGTGATTTAGAAACGAAGAACAAAAGCAAATAGAAACGCGGAGTTAAAAAGAAATAAACTCAAAACAAAAATCAATTAAATAAACAAGGGAGAAAAAAGCTGCATCCTCAGAACAGCGTTTGCTATTGGTGAATTCCCTGCATCGCAAAATACAGTATAGCTAACCCAAGGCCTTGATAATAGATGGGTTAAAAGTTGTTTGAGAAAGGCGTTTGCAGGGTTCTAATGAACATATCTGGAAAAATCGTTTGCTTGGGTGGAGAACAGCGACCGTTTGTTTCTTCCAGTAGTTTAGTTAATGATTTCTCGGCACGATGTTTGCATTTCTTTTGCAAAAGAAGCCATGTCACTGACTCTGTGTTTTCAGTATGTAGGTATACATGTATGAATGCACATTTGTATTTAAAGCCCAGCTAGATCAGTGTGGGGTCGATCTGAAGTCTATCGGTATAGGAAGAGTCCACACGTTTATTTTCAGACCCGTGGATGATAATAAATACAGTATAAAGAGATTTTTTCTTTACTGCACTTTATACATATTTAGCTGCCCATCTTATAACAAATTAAAATAACATTAAATATATTAACATTAAGACATATTAAAACCAAACACATAAACACCCAAACTTGGTGCCAGTCAAACGTTTGATGTGCAATTCTCTAGTTTTCTCCCAGCACATGGAGGAAAAGTCTAACACTGGTCTTTGACCATAATAAAGATTGATTGATTGATTGATTGATTGATTGATTGATTGATTGAATGAATGAATGGGGGCGGAGTCAAATCTTCAAAGCCTTTACAGAAGGTGAAAAGGGTGGAGGCTGAATGAATTTCAGGGAGCAGGGTGTTTCCCAGGGCAGGGGCTGCCACGAAAAAGGCCACAGAAAGGGTGCATTTCCTAGCTACCCTCTGATGGCGATATTAAGCAATGCAAAGCAACGCAGCAACCACCTTCCTTCTCCTCCAGCATTGGAAAAGGCCCAGGACAATAGCCAACATTGTTCGTGCTTGACGTCTGAAATGTAGATACCAAATAAAGAAGGCACGAGGTGGTTACCGCTAGTCGCGAGAAGCAGATTTGAGCAGTGAGCGCAAGACGTGCGGCATCAGGCGGGGGTTTGCCTTCCATATCGCGGGAACCTTTGTGCTGTAGCGTGATTCAGCCTGGCCATGATTGTTTGCTCCCATTTACCTACAAGATAAAGAACCGTTCTGCTCGGTTTCAGTCGAGTTTCAACTCTCCCGGTGAAAGTCGCAGGCTGTTATTATTTTTTTCTTGAGAAATGGACCCCGACAGGGTCTTTCGGAGTTATCAGCTTTCCTGTTCTCTGCTCTTCATTTGGTCTTTTAGTAAGTACCTTAGATTTACAATCAGAGTTTATTGTAAGTCCGCTTTAAATGTACGCTACTGTTCTCATCGGAAAGTGCTTTATTTTATGCGCAATTAAATATGAAAAGCTAAGATCGTTTCTTGCCCAGAATGACATAGACAGGACACTAAAGGCAAAAGGGATGGGGAGGGAAGAGGACGTTGTTAGTGGAGTGACATCTTTTTTGCTCATTGAAAGGATCAGATCTGCGCTGCAAAAATCCAGATGATCACAAGGTGGCAGCAAAGAAAGATAGAAAACCTGGATCTGGATCATCCAGTGGTTTTCCACCCCAGATCTTGTAGCCCTAGACTTGCTCTTGAAGGAGTTGTCCCCTTGTGAGGCTGACCCTACAATCTTCAAGTACTACTTGACATCCTAAGCCCAATAGCAGAAGCTGAGAAGGTTTGTCCTCACTACCTCAGGCAAAGATAGCCTTACGTTTATGCTTTTCGCCTGATGATCGAAGCCTTATTACCACTTTTTAAAGTGCATTAAACATTGCAATGAAATAGCCAAACATTCTGAGGCGTACCCAACATTCTATTTTGAGTGATATTAATAGTTGAAGATGAATACTTGGAATAGGTAGCCCTCACTTAAAAACCACAATTGAGCCTCAAATTTCCGTCATAGGTCATTGTGGTCATTCAGTGGATCGCCACATGACCTGACTTGATTTTACGACTGCTTTCCCATGGTTGTTTGGCAAAATCCTTGGTCTGGGTCAGAAAAAGAAGCCACAGTGTTGAATCAAACTGGAAGTCCTTAAATAGGCTTGATGATTTGGATGGTTTTTGCAATATGTGCAAATCTTGGCTGGTTGGTTTTCTTCAAATGGATTTAAAAACTAAGTTGGAGCAAAATGTTGAACTGGGTCAATTTGATTACCCAAAGGCACAGAATCAAGTGGAATCTGGACGTGTCAACAACCATTGAACAGGACTGTGCCATTAAATGCGGTGGAAACATTAAGAAATTGCAGATAAATATGTGGGGGGAAGGTATGATCAAGCCATTAGGAAACTGTATGGAGTAGTTTCTTGAAACTCCTGGCACCATAAGAAAGAAAGAGACACTAATTCAAGGCCCAAACGAGCCTAGCATATGCGTAGTCTAAGAAAGAGAAGGACTGGGGGAGGAGTGGGAGTGATATGATAGCATTCTTGAGCAGCTGTCACAGAGAAGAAGGACTCGATCTATTCTCCAAAGCTCCTGAGGATAGGACAAGAAGTAATGGATGGAAGCTTGTTAAAGGGAGATCCAACCTAGAATTAAAAATAAGTGTCCTGTCAATGAGAACAATTGGACAGTGGAACGACCTGCCTCCAGAAGTTGGGTGTTCTATCACTGGAGGTTTTTAAGAAGATACTGGACAGCCATTTGACTGGGATGGCATAGGGACTCCTGCCTGGGCAGTGGGCTGGACTAGAAGACCCCCCCCTCCCAAAGTCCCTTCCAACCCTATGATTCTATGTTCTAAACGTTTCTTTTCCATTCCCCTCACAGACTGTGGGGGGGGTGTGGAGGTCACCGTACCACATGATCCCGTGATGCAACAGAAAGGTTCACGTGTGGAAATTCCTTGTCACTATAAAACATCTGTTGGCAAAAACTTTGTTTTGGAATGGAGGTTTGCTGCCGGCTCAACCAGTCCGGATGCTGGAACACAGGTGAAAGGGGGCAAGGCAGGAGCGGGCCATCTGCTGGGGAAAGAGAGGGCGAAGAGCGTACGCAGGGATACCAGTTTCCAAGTATCGTCACTGAGGGTTAGGAAGAAATAAGGAAGTAAATCAACAGCCTTTGGCTTTGAATTTTGGTTCTAAAATTAGTGTTTAAGATTGCTTCAACAGAATCAACAAGAGTCTCAAATAACTGAGGATGGGAGAGAGGTGTAGAAGATCCCAAACAAAGAAGTGGAAATTTTACTTATCCTTCTCCCAAGCACTAGAATGATTCACTGGTTAAATGTTCTAGATTTCTTGAAGATCGCGACTTTTATGATCATTTTCACATGCTTGTTTAGCAAGATCCTTAGTCTGAATCAGGAGAAAGGAACCACAGTGTTTGAATCAATTTCAATGTCCTTAAATAGATTTGCTAAAGAAGTGGGCGGGCTACTTCCATCCACAACCACTTCGTCTTCAGTTCCATCCCCTGCTTTGCAGCCTTCAAAGCACCTCCAGATTGGGCTGCCAAAATTAAGGTGGCAGAATAACTAAATTTCAACAGTGGGATTTGGGTTTGTTTGTTTGTGGGGTTTTTTTGTAAAGGAAGGGATGAGTGTGGAAACTCTCTTGTTCCCTTTCCCAGCCTCCAGGAAAATGGGACAAAATTATGCCATGGAAATTCCACAGGAAAAAATTGCCAATGGGGGAAGGTGGATCCCTCCCATGCCTCCTGCCGAAAATAAATCCATCAATCTTAAATTGACCCACCCACCCTCAAGCCACCCTGAATCTCATGGGGACTTTTCGGGTCAGGAAATATGAGTAACTAAGGTGGTTTCAGAGTGATGGAAAGAGATGGAATAAAACAACCACTTTCCCAATTCCCTCCAAATCTGCAATTATGAAATCTGTTCTGATACGTTATCGGTTGGGCTTTTTTTATGAGGCACCTGGTTTTTGCCTGAGTAGGGGTCAGAGCAAGCTGCGACCATTTTGTCTTTCAGTCCCAAACCATAGGTTCGCCATCACTGTGATAGACCAATGCTTCACACATTTGGCAGCTGTATGCTGTTTAGATTTCAACTCCCAGAATTCACCAGTCAACATGGCTGGCTGAGGAATTCTGGCAGTTCAGATGTCCAGATGTCTTCAAGTTGCCAAGGTTGAAAAATACTCTATGACTATCTTACTGTAATAAAAAAGTGTGTCGCTTAGTGATAGGCCTGCAAAACCCCTAGGCTGGGTCTGAAGAGTGAAAAAGGGAGTAGTCACTCCCTTCTGTACTCAGAAGAAAACCAGGTGCCTCATAAAAAGGTTTGACAGATCCCCTGGTACAAACCAACAAAGAGAGAGAATCTGTGGCTTAGTGGCTAAGACATTAGCCTAACATGTCATCCAGACCAGATTTGAATCCCATAAACATTATACATTAAAAAAAATTACTCAGAACATTTTGCAGATAAGGTGCAAATCCTCATTCATCCCCTTGAAATTTTATGAAAAGTGAACCATGGTTGTTGGCATAGTATTTTCTTTCTCTTTTTTTTGAAGGAATGCAGAGATTCTCTAAAATTACTGAGTTCCTTCTTTCGTGCAGGTAATCCTCGTATCTCATTACAGATTCTGTATTTTGCAAATAATGAACTCTATAAACCCAGTGGACAGGCCGACCGGTTAAACCTCCTTCAGAAGTCCCCCACGCTGGGAGATGCTTCCATCCAGTTGAGCAGCATCCGTGCATCGGATGCTGGCACTTATATCTGTGAAGTAAACAACCCGCCAGATTTCTATGGCACTGGAACTGGATTGGTGAAACTTGTAGTTTTAAGTAAGTCCCATTTTATTTTATTTTTAAAAAAATATTGAGTGGGTAGGCATACGCACCATTGCAAGCTCTTTAATTCATTGCATAAGATGGACCAAGATTAGGGCTCATCTGTTTGAGCTCCCAACGGGTGAAATTGTGTGAATTGTTACCCAAAACGTTTTACCCTGAACCTCATAAATAAATGCATCTGTCAAAGTTGTTCGACAGATGCATTTATTTGAGGCGATAAGACAGGACAAGATGCAAGGGATGGAGATGGATTAAGGAGAGAATCAACCAAGAGCAAAGGAGAAATTTCCTGAGAAATTAACCAGTGGAACGGCTTGCCTCCAGAAATTGTGAATGCACCAACACTGGAAGTTTTTAAGAAGAGATTGGACAATCTTTTGCCTGAAATAGTATAGGGTCTCCGGCCTGAACGGAGAATTGAACCTTCTAGATCTCCAAGGTCACTTCCAATACTGTTCTTCTGTTATTTTGTATGCATCCTCACATGCTGGCTGGGGGATGATGGGAATTAGAGTCTCACAGGCATAGAAAGCTCTGGAACAGGGAATTTTATATGGCTTTGCTAGCTAAGGACTCTGGTTATGGTCCTCCAGTAGATATGAAAGTCAGCTTATTAGGGAACGTTGAATATCCATGGTAACTGAGAGAGATGTCAACCGTGTCAGAGACATGGCCGCCAGATCAGGCGAGTCTGAATGAGTATGCAGATCAAAGGGGATAGTAGTCAGTGCTTCTCTTTTTAACTAGATTTTTTATTTAAAGATTTTACATGCGTAACAGCAAATAGATTCAAAGGAAAAAAAATAGTAAATGTGAAACCAAAGAAAGAAGAAAAGAAGAGGGGGAAGAGACAAAGAAAAAAGGAAATAGAAAAAAGGAAAAGAGTAGGAAATAACAGAAGGCGGGAAAGACATATATTTCAATTCCCTCCTCTCTGAGATTATATTTCCCTTATTTCTATAATCTATTCTTTACAATCATCAAAACCATAAATCGCAAAATAATCTTCTTTTCTTTTAATATGAAAAATCCATAAAGGTTTCCTAATCATTGATGAATACCAATAATAACCTTTCTCTAATCAAAGAGGTCCATTTGACCATCTCTGCAAGTTCTGTCAATTTCACCCACCGTTCCTCCCCGATGGGCAGCGTCGCCTCTTTCCATCTTGCTACGCATAATCATCTTGCCCTGGCAATCGCATCTTGAAATAATATTCCACGGATCTTTTCGAATTGGGTATCCAATTAGGTATCCAATTAGGAAAGGTTCTGCCTTCAATTGAATTATAATCTTTAAAATCTTCTCTATCAATGTATGTATTTGCATTCAAAATATTTTGAGTTTTTACATGTTTACCAAAGCCAACGCAATTCTAGGCTATGATGGCAGAGGGATAGAACCAAGATCGCGTGGAGTGTTAATGTCACTTTATAACGCCTTGGTGAGGCCACACATGGAATGCTGCATCCCGTTTTGGTTGCCACAATATAGAAAAGATGTTGAGACTCTAGAAAGGGAGCAGAGAAGAACAAGAAAGGTGATTAGGGGACTAGAGGCTAAAACATATGAAGAACGGTTGCTGGGATTGGGTGTGTCTCGTTTAATGAAAAGAAGGACCGGGGGTGACAGGATAACAGTCTTCCAATATCTCAGGGGTTGCCACAAAGTAGAGGGAGTCAAGCTGTTCTCCAAAGCAGCTGAAGGCAGGACAAGAAGCAACGGATGGAAACTCATCAAGGAAAGGAGCAACCTGAACTAAGGAGAAATTTCCTGACAGTTAGAACAATTAATCAGTGAAACAACTTGCCTCCAGCAGCTGTGAATGCTCCAACACGGGAGGTTTTTAAGAAGATATTGGACAAGAGATTGTCTGAAATGGTATAAGGTTTTCTGTTTGAGCAGGGGGTTGGACTAGAAGACCTCCAAGGTCCCTTCCAAATCTGCTATTCTGTTATTCAGATAGAGGGTGCCAGATTTAAAGAGTTGTCTAAGTGAAGCTCCTCAATCTTGGAGGGAAAAGGTCTATACCGTCCACATATTTTGACTGCCATGATTTCCAGATTTCCTGGTCTTGAATTCATATTTTCTCATCAGTGCCACCATCCATACCAGTCTGTAAAGGGTCCACCTCTGCACCTATTGGATCCGATGTCACCTTCTCCTGCAGTTCTTCTGAAGGTGTGCCTAGCCCGATTTATTCCTGGACTCTGCTGGATTCTAAACAGATACTTCCTACCTCCAACATGGTGCAAAGTAGGTGAAGGGCAGTCTAAAAGGGCAGGAAAAAGTGATGCCAAAGAAAGAATGGGTGGGTGATTGTAAACGGGTATAATTGCAGCAGGAGATAGGTAGATGATCTCCTGGCTTGCTTTGTGTTTAACAAACATTGACCTGCTATAAGAGTATAAATACTCGTTTGAGTAGAGATCAGGTTCTCTGTAGCTCCACACATCTGGAGGGCACTTGGCTGGGGATGACCCTTTTAAGGAAACAAGGTTGGAGGTTCCAGGTGTTTGATCAAAAGCAACTTCTGAAACAGGTAGATGATGTGGAAGGCAAAGGAGTTCAATGATGGAAGAACTTTGTGGAATAATGTTCCCCATAATAATTTTCTTAACATAGTGATCTTCCCCATAATGTTATTAAGGAGGACATTATTTCACAAGAGGAAAGTCAATTAAGGAATAATAATTCTTTCAGAATGTGGTAATCTCTGGGTGATGTAGTTCCAACACTCCTGGAGAGTTTAAGGCTAGAGAAAGTTGTTCTTAAACTTGCATTTTCAAACTGGTCTTCTCAAGATACTAGAAGATATTCTCAACAAAGGCTGGACCAGAAAAGTAATTTCCCTCTTTATATTATCACTAGCTGACCCGGCCACACGTTGCTGTGGCTCAGTTTGTGGCTTTTTGAAGTGCCTGGGGCGGAGATGCACTCCCCCCCCAAATCCAGGCACTCTCTCTCTTCTCTCACTCTCTCTCTC
>JANHFO010001796.1:116208-126681 GCA_032468095.1 Pareas carinatus
GGTGTACCCCTCGTGGAGATGTGTCCACCAGGTTTCCTTGTGTTTCATCAGGAGCAGCGGCTCGCAGAAAAGACCGACGGACACCCTGAGCGGCCATTTTTCCCCCCCATGCCCACGTGACGTCAGAAAGGGGGATGGACTCAACTCCCTTCCCAAGGCCCGCCCCCCTCACTCTCGCGGACTATCCTCGCGCCTCAGCCCGAAGAAGGCCCGCCACCAATCGCGACGTTCCGAGAGGAAGAGCCGCTTTGGTGGCCCCACCCCACCCCACTCTCCTTTCCAATCAGACGTCGGTGCGTCTCTCCACGTCCAATAATCTACCCGGAGAGGCGGGGCAAAACCGGGCATGGCCAATGAGAAAGAAAGGAAGGGTGCCCTTTGCAGCCAATAGGAACGGGCCGGCTCGGCGAGGTGGGACTTGTTTTCTGTGGTTTTTTTTTCAAGAAACGGCAGTTGAGGAGCGGCGTTAACGGCTGTCGGGCGCCGGCGAAGGCGGTGGCGGCGGCCAGGTACTCGCGGCGGGGGCGTCGCGGGTCTAAACCCGCGCGGGAAGGGAGGCTGGTGAGTTCCGTGGCGGCTAGGAGGAGGGCGGGCGGCGAAAGCACGAGACTGAGGCGAAAAATGCCACTTTCTGTGGAATTTAGTCCTTCCCCTCAAGACTCGAACCCGGCGCTTTTCAAGGGCGGCCTTCAACCCTCCGCATGCTGATTGGGCGGGGGATTCTGGGAGTTGAAGTCCACAAAAGCTGCTTTAAACAGCCCTTCCGTAAATGGGAAAGTTATACGTTCCAGGTAGTCCTCGATTTATGACAACTGAACCCCAAAATTATCTTGCTTTCATATATTTCCTCATAAAAGAATAGAATGCAAACAATAAAACGAGCAAAATGAAACAAAGCAGAAACATAGATAACAACAAGAAGAAAAAATAAGTGTTCAGAAAAAGGAAATCATCAATTAAATTGAACGTTTAATATGTAGAATCCATCCTGGCTGGGTGCTGGAAAAAAAGAGGAAGCAACAAATTCTCCTTTTACAGATATTTGTGTATGTGTATGTGTGTGTGTGTGTGTATACACAGTATATACACAAATGTTTAAAGTGAGACATTTGTTGAAGTGACTTGCCCCGTTTGACGACCTTCCTTGCCTAAGTTGTTAAGCGAATTACTGCAGTTGATAAGTTAGCCACCCGGTTGTCAAGTGAATCTGGTTTTCTCATTGACTTTGCCGATCAGAAGGTCGCAAAAGGGGTTCAACGTGATCTTGGGATACAGCAGTCGTCATAAATATGAACCTGGCATCTGAATTGTGAACACTTGATCATGAAGATGCTGGAAAGTTCGTAATTGCAAAACGGCCATAAGTCACTTCTTTCAGTGCCGTTGGAACTTTGAACACTCACTAAGCGCACTGTTGTAAGTCGAGGACTGCCTGTAGCAGCCTCAGAAGCCTATTGGGACGGGAGTTTTTGTCGCTGCCTTTCAGCAGCTTGGCCTCTGGGTTAACACAAGGCGAAGAACAGATGCTGAAGATTTGCCTGAAAAGCTCCTTCGCGGTAAATGAAGTTAATTTTCATTTATGCGGTCTATAATGCGAATAAGTAAACCTAAGTAATATAAACGGTGTGACCACAACATGATTTATTTCAAGGGGCTACTTGTTAGAGATGGATCCGAGAATTAGACTGAAGTGGATTCAGCGAGGGCTAGAACTGGAAACACAATATTTTCGTTATAAATATTAGCAAAATCTGAATCAGCTATACAATTTTTCCATGTTATTACTCCCACTTTGCACAAGTTTTAGTATTTATTCTGTTGCTCCTTTTTCAGTTCCAATTTGTGAAGAACATTTCGAAGCATTATTAGTTGCTAGAAGATATTACAGGTATGAGAGCCTTTTTTAGTTCTTGTAATCCATATCACAAAACTGATATACTTTTGCTATGAAGAGGTTGATTGTTTTATCCGGTTAGGGATGTGGCTGCTCCATTTGAAGACTGTACAATTTCCCTATTTATTCAACTAATTTTATGAAAACTGTATTCACAGACACACTAAATCATGGTTAACTTTAATTTATCAAATAATCCATCGCCTGGATAAAAATGTAAATGCTAAATCATGATACAATAATTACATTGTCTACAATAATTGCATTGTCTAGTTTACACGTTATGCTAAGTCACAAAACTACAAGCCATTGTGTTTAGTGAGTGTGTCAACACAACCAAAATAATGATGTAGGGGAATACTAGGGAAATTAGTTATTGAACCTAACATTCATGTAAATCCAGTCTGACAGGGCTAGATTTACAAATTATGTTAACTCACCATTTATTTATTTTATCAAACAAGTCATGTTGGCCTAGTCCATAAACAATCTTAATACTCTCAACCATTCTAAATGTGATCACTCCTGATAGGGGGAATCTCAAAAAGACACTTATATTGTAAAACCATGGAAACTGGTTTCAGATGTGATAAGCACCATGTTGAGCCTACACTAACTTGTATGCCCTAGTTTACAATACACATGCTAAGAAGAAATCATCCTGATCTAGCAAAATGAATGAACTAAGTTTATGATTTGAGGGTGTAGCAGATGCAGGCTTTTTATGTATTTGTTCACTGAATTGTGTATATTTCAACAGATGATTTTTTAAAAATATTTCATATGGCATTCTGTAAAGCTGAGACAGCCAGGTGACTTACTAAATGCCCCCACTGGATTTAACTGGTTCATGCTGCTCATAAAGTATATGTAGTGATTTCTAGGGAAGGCATCCTCAGGATTTTTCTTCATGGGAGGACAATGTAAACATATCCAGATTTTCCTTACTGTGTTTTTTCTTCTGTTCAATGATATCCAATTCTTAGAGACTGCTTGGACAAGTCCTGCTATTATCTTGGCAAGGTTTTTCAGAAATAGTTTCACTTTGTGTCTTTCTAGGGTTGAGATAAAAAAAAACGTATCCAAGATCACCCAGCTGGCTTTGTGCCCAAGGCGGAACTACAACTCATAGTTTCCTTCATTTCTAGTCCAATATATTATTACTTTCTATGCCAGACTGATTCTTATGAATGTACCAAATTTTTAAAGATTAAAAAAAATATGAGAAATGTAAATGACAGAGAAATTTGCATAACTAGCTATTTTCTGGAGAAAACTAAACTATTAAAATACAATTTCTTTGGAAACTTTACCTACTAGTCTAGCTTTCTCCATATTCTGAATTAATGCTTTGGCAAGTATAATTGTTATGATCATTATTTACAATTGTTTAAGCATTAAATACATATGTAGCTATGAACAAAAAATATTGGGATTTGCCTTTTTAAATAATAATTTGATATCTGCCCATCACAGTTATATAACAAAATGTTTATTTTTTGAATGTTAAAGAGAATATGTGTAAGTTTGTATGTAATCTAACTACCATTGTAATTTTAGATATCTGTAAAAAATAATTTTATCTGTTTAAATAGCAAGATCGCAACAAGAAACCTCAGTCTGTACTAATACATGTTCTTTTTGCAGCTTGTTCTGGAGTTTTCTTGTCCAATTCAATAGAATCCAACTGGTTGCTTTTAATTTCCACTTGCTCATCCAATTCACTTTCAGGATGCTTTGTTTTTTTCAAATCTGGTTGTTCAATGCGTCCTCTGCGCACAAAATGACTGATACGAGATTCTAGACCTTCACATTTGGGCCGATCCATTAACGGTTTGTAATTGCGGGCTTTCACTCCCTCGATTAAAGCACTAATCTGATTGTGGACTGGTGGTGTTACCTCTCTCCAGAGTATTGTTGTGCTGTTGCTTGAAGCTGTAATCAACAATTACAACAAGTCATCATCAGAACAAAAAAAAATCATTTCATTTACTAATTGCTTTTGACCTTTAAAGTGACTCTAAATATACTGGAACTTGTTAGAGTCACTCCACTTAAGAATACAGTTTTAACATTGCTGGATATATTATTAGTTAAGAAAAGGAAATGGTTCTTTTAAAACAAAATGCTCATTAATTAAGAAGAGAGTCGCACTTGTGTATAAAGTGACAAATTGAATTTTACAGATAAACCAAAGTACACAGTATACCAGCAGATTTTGTGTACCACATGGTAAATTGAAGGTTCATTTTAATAGTTATTTAAAATATGATTCTTCCTACCTGGCTCTGTAGGTATCTTTGCAAACTCCAGGCCCCATAACATGCTGTACAGCATCTGAGTTTTAATAGCGTGGTTTGTCCAAAGCTGCTGAAAGCGTGTAACATTAAATTCCTGGACTTGATGATCACAGATCCACTGGATGTTTTCAAACTCACAATCATATAAAACTAGAGGAAATTCCACTGCCATGCTGCAAGGTAAACAACTTAAATTAGTACAAATCACGTAATTCCAAAAGAGTGCACATTGCTTTGAAAATGCTATAGCTCTTGACAAAAGATCAAAATTATAAAACAATTTTAACAAGGAAAGTTCAAATATAGAGAGCTCCAACCACTACAGTATGAGTGTGCATATTTTCAGGAATTCCTACCTGTATTGTGGTTTCCTAGGGTTGGTTTCTATATCAAACAATTCATCAATAACCTCTGGCTTCTCCATCCTTTGTCCTATCAGGAAGAGGATGGCCATCATGCAGCGAACTTGGTGATAGAGGAATGCTTGGCCTGTTACTTCAAACACATACATTTGAAAGGGGTTTAGTTCTTCCACTTTACTTTCTTGATCTGCTAGCCTTACTTCTGCAGTCAGGATTGTCCTCTGAAAGTTGGTCACACCATTGGCTACGTCCATTTTGCATAGATTACGAAAATCATGGGTCCCTACAAATCTTTGAGCTGCAGTATTCATAAGAGCAACATTCAGATCAGCACGGGGGAAAAAATAGTGATAGGTCCTCTTCAAGCAACTAAATCTAGCACTGAAGCTAGGATCTACTGGGGCCCATGCCAATACTCTTATGTCAGAAGGGAGTACCTGATTCAAAATATGGGTGTAGCGGATCTCCTCTGAAATATGACTTTTACTTTCTGTGGCAACCCCAGATTTATTCGCTGAAAGGTTTGAACGGAGATCCAAAGAGATCACCTGAAACATTGCAAAAAGGTTATGATTTTAGACTTAGATACACATTTCTGTTTAATTATAACAATTTATGCAGTGGTGAACCGCTTCCAGCTAACTGGCTATGGTATAACCTTTTGATATTCTGATGTTTCACCAGCATAATTTTCCTGTTTGTTTATAATGTATTCAGAAATATCTCTTGTGCCAATAAAATATAATTATAACCAGAACTTGAATGCTGAAATTCCACTACCATTGGAATTGCAATAGATTTTGATTTAGTAG
The DNA here is from genome assembly GCA_032468095.1 of Pareas carinatus. NCBI lineage: Eukaryota > Metazoa > Chordata > Lepidosauria > Squamata > Pareidae > Pareas > Pareas carinatus. The sequence continues at coordinate 121,577 of JANHFO010001796.1, forward strand.
AGTTTCATACCACAAATTCTGCATGCAGTGGACTAGATTTCCATGGCAATTTGTCATTTGCATAATGATGTTAGGCACATAATACATTTTGGCCTAAATGGCATTACTGTAATGGAAATGACACCATTTCACAAATTACAGAAACTGCTTTTGCATTTAACAGACATTTATATATAATAAATATTTTCCACAGTTGGCCCACTAATCTTTTAGAGTAGTTTTTTTCTGGGAACTCTGGATCTCAATTGTTTTGATTAAACAAATTTTTATTACTTGTAATATACATTTTCTAAATAGCTAAATCTTTTTTGCACAAATTGTAGGTTGTCATCAGTTGCAGGTCACTTCTCACACTCATTTCCTAATTTTATATTAGATGCACTCCTAGCTGTTTATTTACAAATGCTATAATTTAAATCATTGCCATGCATTATTAATACATCAGTAGTTCTTGTTCTTATGTTCAGGGTTTTCTAATTCTTCAGTTGTCATGCTGTATAGCAAAAATTACTGAATTCTAACTGTTGATTGTGCAGTTGTCTAAATATCAGTTTATAGAATGGACAATAGCTCAAATCTCTAACAAAGCACTTTAAATTATATGACTTGCAGGAAGAGAGCTGTGTTAGGTAACAAAAAAATCAGAATTCTGAAAGCATCTTTTATTTTCTAAAAATGTTATTAACAGTTGCAAGCTTTTATCAGGTGAATATGATCAAATGAGCTGCATCTCACAAAAGCATATGTTTTAATATTTATTAGTTGAGGAAAGTGCTATCGGACTCTTACATTACAGAAGAGATTGTTAATGAAATTCACTAAGTATTTTTGCACAATCAACTGACGTAGCCTTTTAAAAAGTGGGGATGGGGCATTATTAGTGCAGTAACGCATGTTCTCTTGTGTTAGGAGAGAATTCATCATTTTAGTATAAATTAGATATTAAGACTTACTTGTCCAAATGCACTGACTCCTTTGTCAGTGCGTCCACAGCGATGATAGTTAGAAGTCTGTCTGTTGAAGACCAAACGAGTTTTTTCCAGAGCTTCAAACAGTTTCTCTTCTATTGTATTGTTGGTGTTCTCCTGGCTGGCAAAGCCCTGATATTCCCACCCCAGGTAAGTGATCTTGAGCGCCACGTGCCTCTGGCCATACGCATTGAAATTGAACGGACGCTGTGGACGTTTCTTCCCCTTTCCTATTGCTGGGAGGCCATTCCCCTTGCCCATGCCTTTTCTGTTTACCAAGAGCCTGCCTTCTAGCTTTTGCACTGTCTCTTCCAGCTCCTGGATTCTCTTCAGTAGCCTTTCTGTTTCTTCTGTGCCTTTAGCCATTGGGGTAGTGGTTTTTAAAAAAAGAATCCTGCAACATGAAAATACAATGGTAGTGGCAAAGGAAAATAGCAAAGCTAATGCAATCTGTATTTCCTGCTAGAAGCTATTCAACTGGGGAAAATTAACTTGCTTGCATTCAACTGTTGTTTGGTTTCTGCAGTTGGGACTTTATGATTTTCATTACTGAGAACTGAGTGCCTGCTTTTGTTCACTTACAGAAGAATCTGTTTTAAACCATCTTTATACTGCGATCCTCCGTTTCTAGGCTGGCTAAAGAGGAGCTAAAGGTACCTTTTCCAGGTGCGCATACTGATATATGAAGAAATTAACTCCTGCTGGCATCCTGATAGGTAGTATTGCTTACTTAAAGGCATCCAGAGCATGCCTTCAATTAAGTAATGCCATGCCATGCCATTAATTGGGAGATAAAAAGCATTTCTTCTGTGTTATGGTGTTTGCTCTCTGGAATGAGTCTGAGGGGTTTCCATCCTAATGGCATTCCAGAGAACCTTAAAGACTTGTTCGTTCTCCCAATCACTGGTTAGGCTGGTGGGTATATGATGTGTTTATTTTCTTATATCTGTCATCTTGTTATGGTTGTCTTTTTCCTATTTTTGTTATTTGCTTTTATATTATGAATTGCCCAGAGTTGATTGGAGTCAGACAGGATGAAATTGAATTAAATAAATATGATTTTTAAGCTGTTCTAAGCTGTTAAGGGAGAAGGTGGTTAAAAAGAAATGGAAAACACACAAATAGATTTCATTTTACTGTCATTATTTAGAAAAGGATTCTAGGTATTGCAAAATCACAAGTTATTTTAAAGTAAAACTGAAATGCCAATAATTACTAAATTTGCAGAGGAGGAAAAAGGACTTAAGGAGCATTGAGAAATAAATAACAAAGTACTATTGTACATTCATTCTTATATATTTCTTCAGAAATAAGTTCCATCCTTTCTCCTTAGAATAATTGCAGTCACTTATTAAGCTGTTGGACAGTTACTACACTTCATTTACTTTTCCAGTGCAGGCACAGGGACAACTTGCTTTGTGACTCTGAAGGCTTCTCACCCCCCCCCAAAAAAAAAACATCTCTAGGAGACGAAGGGATTGAGGTGAATATGCCTTTGCCTGAAAACGTTGGGTTTGGGATATGTACTAGGACTGGCTCAGGAATTCTGGGAGTTGAAGTTCTCAAGGCTGGGGACCCCTGCACTAGTGTGTGTCTCAGCCTATCTGATCAGAGGAGCTGGGGAGGGGCAGCCTTCACAGTAGTGACACAAAGGATGGAGTTTTCTAAATAAATAGGATGGGCTGATAGAAAGGAAGTTGAGCAGTAAGCATGAATTGTAAGGCGTTTATGACTTTGCAGACTGTACAAACCCAGCTTGGCATCTCTTTTCCAGAACTGCTAACTACTCTGACTGAGAAGCAATGCAAACCCTGATACAACCTAACCGATACCGATGGAACTCTATGAGCAGGGAAGAACGGCTCAAAGAAGCTGCCATGGACTTTATTCGCATGTGTGCAGAACAGGGTGATGGTGATAGCCCGAGGCAGCTTCAAGTGGCCCCTCAACTGGACCCCTACCCAAGAGCTTCAGTGGCCTCAATGGCCAGACCTATGCTTCCTGCAATGATCAGGCAAAGTCAGACAGAATCTAGCTTCCAGTCAGAAAACCCCGAGAATTCCAGAGTTTCTAAGAAACCTGTGATGAAAAGGAAAGTTCTGAGGCGAACGCCTGACGGAGAGGTGCAAGTGACAGATGAATCTGTCACTAGTGAAACAGAATCCAATAATCCAAGTGTCCAACAATCCAGTCCTGAGCGTGAGAACTTAAATCAGAGAATGTACCTTCTGAATGCTCAAGAGGAAGAGGAAGAGTGTGAGGTGAACCAGCCCCAAAGTTCCCCTGGGTCAGTCTATTCCTGGAGCCCTTCGGAGGGAAGCCGGAATCGATGTTCCCGAAAAGCGAGCCAAAGCCTCAGCTCTTCGTCCTTTGAGCAGGACTTTATTCTAACTGCCCACCCCAAGTCCTTCATATTACCAAAGTTGGAGCAGCTCAGTCGGAACAGAATGAAGACCGATCGGGTTGCCCGATACCTGGAACACAAGCACGACTGGGAATCCCTGCGGCTTCCAGGAGAAGATCCCCGGAAAGGTGTGCGCTGGAGCATTCGGGAACAGATGCTCTACAAGTCAGAATTGCCTCCTAAGGCTCAGCCTGTTTATATCCCCAACAATTACCTGGTGCCTACAGAGAAGAAGAGATCTGCCCTGCGCTGGGGAATACGCTGTGACCTAGCAAACGGTGTGGTGCCTAGAAACATCTACTCCTCCTAAGAACCTGGAATGTTTAACATGCCATACACAGAAGTGCTTCGTAGATCCCACAGAGCTAGCTACCTCAAATATGCAGCTAAGCTATTTTTATTTCTTTCCAATTCCAAACCCTACCCATTTACTCTTAGGATCTATCTTGGATCTGAATGGCTACTTTCTGGGAAAAGATTTTTTAAAACCTATCCTTGTCTCAGTTCATATTATTTGAATGTAAATATTATCTTATAAAAAGGCAGGCAGAAGATGGATCAAAAACTACTGAAGTATAGTCAAGTTAAAGGATCCTTGTTTTTTTCCGAGACACTTCACACACATTCCCTCTTTGAACTCCTGTACTTTTAAAAAGTTTTAACTTCTGGGTGTATAGATTAAATTAAATTTATGAAGTAAAATGATTATTTTATTATTTCCAAGGGCAAACTTCATTTCTGATTTAAGCAATATACTTCCTACACATGGAGGCCCTTATCTTATAAAATACAATGTAGTTTGCCTAATGAAAAATACGAAGAACCAAGAACTAATAATTGAAACATCTGAGTTTAAAAAGAAAGAGACCCTACACAACCATTTTAATGAGGATGTTTTGCAAACTTCAGATAAAAGAAGGGGGAGGTAATTTAGATAAGGGTCCTTTGTGCTGACCTTTGTTGCTGTCTTGCAAAACGTTTCATTAACCAAACTACTCTGTTTCCCCAAAAGTAAGACATCCTCCGAAAATAAGACCTGCTTACAGTTTTGCCTCTCACTGAAATATATAAGGCATTCCCCCGAAAATAAGACCTCCCCGATAATAAGGCCTCGGACTTTCAGTTTTGGGCCTCGGTGGAAAAATAAGACGTAGCACATGTTTGGGTGCAAAAATTAATATAAGACAGTGTTTTGGGGAAACACGCTAAGTGTCATTGCTAGTGTTGGTGGTGATGACGATATTACCTGGATATCAACCCTGAGCTACATTCTCCTTTGTTAATTCAGATAATTCTTGGCGAACGTGGGGAAGCAAAAATTCCTTCCTGCTACAAAACGTACATTTTGCAGCGCGTGCCATCACGCCCACTCCCTGCGTGGACGTGGACTGAAAAGCTTGGTTGCGCAAAGGACTTGCACGCGTGATGCATGCTCTTACCAGACACATGCGGGCCGCGCGACCCTCCCCGCCCTGCCTGGAGCTCGAGAGCCCCAACGCGGCAGCGTCTCCTAGAAAGTTGCCAAGACACAAACGCCCCAACACGGGAAACGTTCGGGGCGCCGTTCGAAGAAGCTGCTTTAAATGAAACTGAGCCCCCCCCATCCCCCAGACCCCTCTGCGGACTCGAGTGTGGACCCTTCGCCCGCCCCCTACCTCGGCGGCCTCTCCGCGTGCAGGTGGGTCTGAAGCGAAGGCCGCCGAGCGCCGTTCCGCAATCGGCTTCCGTACAGG
>JANHFO010001797.1:0-17994 GCA_032468095.1 Pareas carinatus
TGTGAACCGCCCTGAGTCCGTTGTACGGAAAAGGGCGGTATATAAATTAAATTATTAAATTAAATTAAATTAAATTACACAAGTTCAAATCACCAGGACCACATGAATCACACCCCAAGGTTTTGAAAGAACTGATAGGAATGATTTTACAAACCGCTGAATAATAGCTTTCAAAGATCCTGAAGCACCAGATGACTGGAAAAGAACTGGTGTGGTTCCCATCTTCAAAAACAGTTGCCCCCCCCCCCATTCTGTGAAGGCATAATCCTAAAATGGAGATGATTTGACACCAAGTCTTCAGTTTTAATTAGATGATTATATTAGTTCAGACACTCTTAGGCAATTAATCAAATTTTCTCACCACATTATATATTTAAACTACAAATGAATACTCTAGAAACTAGCCCTACTACTAACTACTAACTATCACTGATGATGTTACCTGTAAGAAAATAACCAAGCTCAGAGGGCACCCTCACTGAGAAATTGTATGGAACAGTTATATTTATTAATCTCCTCGTATCTGTGTCATTCTTTTAACTCCAAAGAAAAATTAATCCAGTCAAGAAAAATTGATCTACTCAAGTCCATTTCCGCACTATGAATTCCACAAGTAGGAAAAAGCACTACTATAAGAAACAGATGAGAAGTTGAGTAATTTATTTACACACTATGCTAAATCAAGTAAATATGATTTAGCAGGATCCAATCTAGGTCAATCACCGGGATCAGAGGTTTTGTCTTCTGGGCTTTGGGACTTGGGCTGGAAACCATCTTCAAAGAACTTCTCTCTAGCAGAGTGCACACTGTTTTGCGTGTGGTATTTAAAGTGTGCTGATGACTGGCTTTTAAGTCATTGGCTATCATTAGCTGTCATTCGCTTGTGTGCCCAGTGCTCACCTTCTAAGCACTTGATAGGCAGTGGTAAATCAGCATTCCTGTTGATTGATGAGGAATCTGTTTCCTAGGGTACAATCATTTTCCTGGTCCTTTTTGTGCCTGCTCATCCAACAATCTTAGTATCTTCAAAATTGAATATGTATCCTTGTTCACTGCAGTGTGAGACAACCAATGAGTTCCGGTCTCCTCATCTGACCACTCGCTTGTATTCTTGTAATCTAGTGGTTAACTTTCTCCCCATCTGTCCTACATAGTCATGGGGGCAATCCATGCAGGGGATTCAGTAGATTACATTGGATGTATCACTTCCAAGTGATCTTTACAAAGCATAATTTGTCTTCGTATGGTAGCCTCTGGACAGTGTGCAATGGCCACTTATAGATCTCTGAAGCTGTATTCTACAGCTTCTGAAGTGTTTTTGATGCAGGGCAGGGTGGTTGGTCTTGTACCTTATTTCTTCTTTTCTCTCCTCACTGTATTGCGCAGACGTCTTGTGACAAATAATTGAGGGTACCCATTCTGCTTGTATTCTTCATGTAGGTACCTGCTCTCCAGTTTTTTGGCTTGCTGAGTACTGCAGTGGGTTCTCACTAAATGTGATTTCATCAAGACTTAGCATATTGTCAGAATTCAAGATAACGGTGTCATTATCAGTGAACTGGAATGATGCAAAATATGTCTTAGTTCAATGGATTAATCTTATCAATATACAGTATATCACTAAAGTTATTGCTTTGTGGGGAAAATGGATAATGTAGCAGAAGAAAATTGGGAACTATATAGTACTTTTCTTTCCTAAATCAGGGAATTAAATGCTATACTGCAAAAGATTTGGGAAACCCATTCTTAATAATCCATTTTGTATTAATAATAATAATAATTTTATTTATAGCCCGCCCTTCTCCCGAAGGACTTATAGTTGATATAGTTGATCTGTCCTAATAGTCCAAATGGAAAGAAAATATGTGATTGTCACAGTGACTGAGAAGGCCACTTATTCATTCCTATTTCTGGACTTTCCACTAGATAGGTTAATGTGTCTCTCAGATCTGACTAGAAACAAACTAAAAAGCTTTCTTTTCAATAATGAAAAGCTGCTTATTTTGCATTTGAACAGCCCCTCTTTTGATATTTCACTTTATAATACAAATAGTCTGCATTTTAACATTTTAATGTCTGCAAATTTAGCTACAATTGATAGAACATCCCTATGAATAATGGCTTCCTGACCTGTATATACATCATGCAGAATTTGGAATAAAATTAAATGAAACTAGTTTGAATTCTATTTATTCAGTGCTAAAATAGTTGCTCAAAATATTTTGTTGCTTGATTATATTAAAGGTATCATGACAAGATATAAGCAGTTCCAAGTAAAATTACTTTTTGGCAGTTGACTTATGGCATCTTTAGCAATGCCAATGGTGTTCACATAATGTTCCAGATGTTTTAGGATTGCACCCAAAGTATTGGTGCTATCTTTGCTTTCTTTTGCCACAGTCATTCTACTTCTATTTGCAGATTTTGCATATTGTTATTTTCTCCTGTTCTTTCTTTTCTGTCCTGCCATCTTCATGTACTGCAATCCTCACTATCCAAACATTTTTGTCTTTTTTATCAACAATTGTTAAGTTGGAGTGTTATATGACAGATACACATTTGTTTGAATTTTAAAGTCCCAGAGTACTTAGGCTTCTTCATTTTATATTACTTCATCCATTTTGTGGTCCCAGCAGTTCTTGCTTGCAGGCAAGATTATATTTCTTGCAAATATTTCAATGCACCATTGTTGCTACTTTGTCATGCTATGTGTAATCTTCTTGCAGTAGCTAACTAGATGGTCCACTGTTTCTTCTTATTCTTTGAATATGTGACATTCATCTTTTTTATTATTAAATCTACATGCCACCCAACTTTCAACAATTCTGGGCAGATAGAGAGAAAATCTTGTTTGTCACGAAGCAGCATCTAAATATCATCTTATTATGTTGCCAGATATAAGACTAACTTTATAACATAAGATTGTCCAATAAATTGCTTTCCATGAAACAGCACTTACTATAGTCTTGTTGAAACTTAGAAGCACAATCAGATAGCAAATAAAATTCTATAATTAACATATGGGGACTTGAGCTTCGGAATTTTCCAGCATGTCTATTGCAATGCAATCTAGAAACTAAAGACCATTTATTCAAAGCAGCATTCTCAACCTTAGCAACTTTAAGATAGGTGGACTTCAACTCCCAGAATTTCAAAGTGAAATTAGAGAATTCTGGAAGTTGAAATCCATATATCTTAAAGTTGTCAATATTAACAAATGCTGATGAAAGGGTACTCAAATTGAAGAAGGTTGAAGTATGCAATGTTTAAGCCAAACAATCTCAGCCCCTTTCTGCCATTGCATTTTAGAACAATTTGAAGTTAATATACAGTACCAGAGGAAAGATAACTAGGCTGGGGAAAATAATTGCATATTTAGTAGAAACTGGAAAAAACTATTTAAATAGTGTCAAATCAAACCTTTTTACTGCCTATCAATCTCATGTCATTCATACACTTCATACTTATCAGCATCAAGAAAAGCTGAAAATATTCCTAAATGCCAATGTGTGACTACCAATATTCATTCAGCTTATCCTTGTAAAAATGCACTTCTGTCTAATTCATTTTCCAAATGTGAATTACAGGTTTGATTAATGCTCTCCTATCATATTCTTCTTTCTAACAAATCCATTTAGAATCAAATATCTACTTTTATGCCTGCTACAGAATTCTAAATGAGTTATTAAAATATCATAAGAAGCAGTTAGATTAATAGCTACATCATTATCTAAGAATAATATTATTTTTTTACACAAGCCTATTACATTTCTAAAGATTAAAAGTAACTGGACTGAAACAATGCCAGGTAGGGCTCCAAGCAATCTATATGGGATGGCAGCCATGAAACCATATTAACTCTGCTAGATAGAGGACATATTGCTTCAAATTAGGTGAAAGGTGTAGCAGAAATCAGAAGGGAACTTGAAAAATCTATGAAGTTCATTTTATAACAAAACAGCTATAAGGTTTCTTTGATGAAAAACAAACCTGAGATTCAATAATTTCTTCAAATTAAAATAAACTAAAAATATTAAAGCATATGGGTCAAATGGGAATAGTAAATGTTATGTTGTAGCTTTTGATATCTGAAGTTTAAATTTATAAATATTTCAGTAAGTAAACATTGCATTAATTTTTTATTTTTATATATATTGTGAACAATTTTTACTATTATGAAGTTTAATATATTTTTATATATATTAACTATTTTTACTACATTGCAGTAATTTCTGCAGTTCAGAAGAATGCTTTTTATCATCAACAAATAAGCATCAGTGATATTATTAACAAAGTTTAACTGGAATCAATATGTTTTTCCCTCAATTTTCCCACTTAGCGGCACATCTCAAAAGAGTTCTTTTGGACTTTATAGGATGCCTTTCTGTTACAATTCATTACTGATAAATCCAGATATGGAAAAAGAATTTATAATTCTAACCTGATGAATAACCTTTAAGCTCCATGTTTCTTCTACTAAGCAAGTACTGGACTACTTACTATTTCTTCAGATTGCTGAAAAATATTGAAGAACCTAAAAGCAAGAAATTTGTCTTTAATGAAGAAAAGGCACAAATTTTCACACCAGCATTCACAGTAGGCATCCTTTTTAGAGCAGCCTGTTTTGTATTATTGAAGTGGGTTGGAAATTGCCTCTGATTTCTGTAGCTAATCCAAACACAGAAGGAAACAAAAAAAAAGAAATAAAGAAAATTGCTTTGCTTGTGCTTGGTACAGGATTTCCTAGGGAAATCATTTCGTAGTTCAAGGACCCATAGTTTGAATCTAGTTAGAAAAGTAGTTGCATGCCAAGTTTATTTCTAATTTGTATTGCATTTAACAAACCGAAAAATGGGTATGCTTCTAAAGGCACACTTGCTGTTCTTGCAAAATACCTAAATTGTTGCTAGGCAACTTATTATTGACTGCTTGGTCAGAATTCTTGCTTTTCCTATTTCTCAGTAGTCCAAAATGTGCACAATGCATGTTACCCATTTGCTAGACCCATGCCTTTTCTTAAGACCACTGAGATATCTAATAATGGTAAAACCCCAAATTCAGATTTCACTAAGGGACCAAGGACCAATATTCAAAATAGGAAAAATTAGTGATTGGCATATTGATGGGCTTTTTTTGTAAATATACCACCTGTTTTTTTCTCAGCACATTACTGTTCTAGGTTCTCCTGCTGCATTTTAGCCCCTCAAACAGTTATTAAAGTCAGAAGAACAGTGCTCAACAAATGCCACAATATTATTAGTTGGAATAATGCCATTATAAAGTTTTATAAAGTGTTTCTTGCCTGTTCTTTGAATATTTTAACATGTATGGAAATTCTTTCAGTTTTGAAAGCATACTGTGAATTTGACCTGCACTTCTATTAATACTTGTATCAGGTAGGTTTACACACATTTTGCATGCAAAATCTTGAAGGTCTTATCCAGGACATATCCAAGTAGGGATAGGGAAAAGCCAATCTAAAACCTAGAGTGGGGACAGAACACAACCACTGGCTTAGAGGGATCCATATAAAACTAATGAAAACTTTAGAGCTAGAGAAAGACCTGAATACTGAACAGCATTTCTTCATGAACAGCTAGTTGGTGCATCTCCCTGGAGAAAGCATCATTGCAAAAAACAGGATTATGCGCCCTGCTTGTATTCCTATTTCTCGAAGCACACAAAGTCATCACACATCATCCCAAAACAAATTCATACATAAATGAACAAATCATGTTTTCAGAGCTGTTATACATTAACAAACAAGCCAAACATTGCAGCCTGAAAATCTAAAGGTTCCAAAATGTATCAGTCATATATCAGTGACAACTGAAACACATAGTATACAGAAAAATCACAGCCAGGACTGTAAGTAATATTCTAAATATTCATGGGGACTATGCTAAGCAACAGCATGGCAATTCACCATTTCATAGCTATAATCCATTTGGCAAATATTCCTATCCTTCATGATCAGAGTGGGAGGGGGAAATCATCATAGGAAAGCCTCTGTGGCAGCAACAGTAAAATGTGTTTTTATTTTAACTGCAATGGTTTCTGGAATGATTAAAACTGAACATTAAATAAAACATCAGCCTGCAGGAAAATGACAAAATCATTTGTCAACTCAAGAAATGTAGAAAGGTGTCTTTTTTTAACCTATGATACATATTTTACAAAATTATGATTTTTATAACATTTAGCATTCAGAAAATTGTGGGGGTCCTTTTGCTTATCTGATATAAATCCTAGTGAGTGACACAAGATAGAAATTCTGAGTAATGCATTTTGGCTTAAAGAAGGGGTACCATATTGAAAAATATCAGGTTTATATGATTCTTAAGTCAAGGGTGAATTATATAGTTCTCTCTACTTGGCTACCCTTGTTAATATGAAAACCACCAGAATTCCTAGCTTGTGTGGGAATTTTAGATGCACGGTGGAGAAAACCTGGATTTTATATTTATAAAAGCAACAAGATTTTATAAAACTTCTGACTTTGACTTGGCCAAAATTATTTGACAGTAGAAATAAAACCAATCAATTATTACTGCTAGGTCCTGCTAGGTGATCGTTCTTCTTTATAAATGTTATGATCAAAATGAATTATGTAGAACTGACCTCTTATGACTTAATACGGCAATAAAAAGTAAGTCAAGTTGTTCTCTTTAAAAAATTGCATACTTATTCTCATGGGCTGTAAGGATGCAGTACCAAAATCTGAAAATTGATAGTGTTTTGATGAGTCTTATCCCTTTTTTATCTGTATGTTTGCAGATTTTGATGTTGGAGCTCATGTATCACTACTCATCAAATAAGGTAAAGACTATTTTAGATTTATACTCACTTCTTTACCATGTGTACATATGAACAAATCTATTCTTAAACCATATTGTGGTATCGCCGGATAGACAGGCTGGAGGCGTTGGTTAATTCAACAGGTTGCGTTTATTGCAAGGAACTGTGTAAAACTGTCAAACTGTCAAACTGTCAAAAACCGCGGCAGCCAGGGCTTCCCCGGCAGCCGCTTTTATAGCAGGCGCGCTTTGGCACGCCTTAGCCAATAGGAGCAGAGCTGTCATTGCTCTGTTACTTTTACCCGGGCTCGTGAAAAGCCCACCAAAAGGGGGTGCTTGCGAAACTACAACACTCTTCATCTTATTTGATTGCATCACTTACGTTGTGCATTAAATTTCTACCCTGCGCTGAAAATATAGAAATATTAATTCTTGCTGAAAACAAACTTTGTTATTATGGAAAAGAACAGTATGTGATAAAGCAATAATCATGTTTGGTTTGTTATTTCTCATTATTTTTCTCAGGCAATCATTTTTATTAATAATTTATTAATAAAATTTATTTATTTCATTTGTAAAACAAAACATTGAGTTGTGTTTCTGGAAATAGGATAAAATATCTCAAGACTCTCTTGATTTTTTTTATAACTCAGTTGTTCAATAATGAGTAGTATAGAAAAAAAGTGCTTATCTCATAAACTGCCTTCCAGCCAAACACCTGTCAGAACAAATAACTAAACACAATATAAATGTACTTAATAGGGGGGATAGTGACAAGAGTTCTTGACCCTTGGATGCAGCACTAGATTCTTGAAAGCCTTTTCTGAGAGTGATATTTTTAACCAATATCCTTCATTAATCATATCTGTGCGATTGAGTGTAAAATTGTGGTAAATGTTTAAATATTTGGGAAATGATTTTGTAAGAAGAAAAAAAGAAATGCATGATTGGACTCTAGTCAACTAAGCTAGCCAGTAAGTTTATGGTGATCTTGTTTGATTTGGACAGGCTGGGAACAGTATTAGTCTTGAAAGCAACTCTCCAAATTCAGATCAACTCCACTTCATTTAGGGAGACGGGATTGTTCCAAAGTCTGTCTTTTAGGAAATCAAAACAATCAGCACATCATAATAATCTACTTATTTACTTTAATGTATTGATATCTATGTAAGTTGCTTAGTCATTTCCCTAAAGTAGCTGAAGACCCAAACTTGCTGTCTCCAGGGTCTCTCACACTGGAAAATCCTCAATTGCCTATTGGCTACTTCATATAGGCCAAACTGCATATAAGCTCTTTGCCCAGCAGAATTGCTGGGCTTTTCGCATATGTTCCTGCTTGCTGTAAGATATGCATGTGCTTGGCTCCAATAAACCTGTGTTCTGTTCTACAACTGGAGCCTTTCATTCTTAAAGAATCCAAGAATACAACATTTACCCTAACATCAGCATCATAAAATAAATTAATATTATCCTCCTAACATTGCCTTATGTGTATTTGTTGTTGGTTATGGTTCCATTACTAAAAGCATAAGTTGATCTTTTTTGCACTGGTGTGTAATGGAATTGCATGAAACACCAGTCACATTATATTTAAGTGCTTTCTAAATTGGTGCTATTAAAGTTTCAGAAACTTTTTTTATATGGAATAATTTTCATGAATCACTGTCAGATCATGAAGCTAACATTTGCAGGTGAAACCTGGACATATACCAGAAGTAGAGAAGAACTGCTTTTATTCATGCCAGTTTATTCATGCTATATAACTGAGTGAAATATTTCCATTTTTAGTTTAATTGGCAATTCAGTGCATAAAGTGTCAAGGATTACTGTATTTCTATTAATATTTCTCATGTATGTTTAAATACTACCTTCTGTATTTAAAAGTAATGAAGGAATATTACTTCTAGATGCCATTTTAACGACTTTTTATACCGTAATCCTCAGCAGCTTCACCTAGAGTAGCCAGTTGAAGAGATATGCTGATAGCTGTGCTTGAGCAATGACTTGAATACCACAGAAATCTCATCCCTGGAACAGTAAATATAAAATATAAGTTACTTAATTAAGCTGTCTGTGTATTAATCTGTTTTCATTTACTGATTGGCACTCTATATCTATCCACTATATTTATTACAGACATTAACGTGCATATTATTCACATTAATAAAATTTAATATTGTTTAGTCTGTTTGAGGTTGTGACCCTAGAATATTCATTCATTCCATTTTGTTCCAACCAAATTCTGCCCGATGAGTATATGACGTTTCATCACAATGTGAGTACTGTTATATAGTTATATAGTGGAGTATCAAAATTATTTATTCTAAGTTTTTATTATAGCTCTTCTGCTCTATTACAACACTCTTTTTAGTATCATGAATGACCTATGAAGGTGATAAATTATGAAGCTGCATGAAGTATAAAGCTGATTTATCATTAAAGGTAACATTTATCTCAACATTACACTAAAGATTTATTAGAAATAAAATTTAGGTAGGAATTAGTTTTTAGAAAAAAATAGTTATGACGTCCTCTTGTCTGCTTACTATTTTCTTTCTTTTCTTTCTTTATGAAGAAGTGGAACATTTGTTGTAAAAACTATTCTTCTTGCCTTTCTCCTTGCTTTTCATCACAAGGTATTCGCAAAACCACCTGTCTGACTACTTTGAAGTTTTGCATGATTACTCCAGCTAGTGAATGTTCAAATTTCCACTTTTATAATAGGGAGGACCTACAGATATATAAGATCTGAACACCGACCTGCACAAAATGCAGACACAACTAACATTAAGATACTCTGAGTTTATACACTGTATAGGGCCATTGGAGTTTGCCATCTATTTTAACAGTAAAGACCCATCCACATGGCACTGTTTCCACTCCCAATCTACCCAGCTGTTTGGAAGCCAGCAATCCAATTATCTTCATTTTTTTTTACCACCAGACACTGAAGTTAAATTAAAAATAAATAAATTGGTTAACAAATCCAGACAATTGTATGGGAATACAGAACTATAGAACTAATTCTAGATTGATGCAAGGACTCAATGTGAATTTTTGCAAAGAATCCAATGATTTATAGATTATATCTTTTTCCCAAAAAACCAAGCTGACTAGTATTTACAAGATAGTGAATAAATGTATTATTATCCTTATTTCCAAGTAATTGTTACTAGGATTGTTAGAGAATATTGCTGTAAAGAAAACAGCAAAGATCTCTCCATCAACTACTTTGAGTTTATAGGATGAACCTGCCTCTTTTCTTCTGGATGTTGAAGATGTCTGCCAGATGGCTTGTAGAGACTTGGGAATCAAATTAGCAGAAAGTGTGAAGTGATTTGACTGTGAGTTCAGTTCAGGTTTCTTCCCACCCAAACTCCCCAGATGCAACATTTTTATTCTAGTATTTCCGAACTGAAACTAAAGTTAGGAAATTGTGCCATCATCTGCTCTCCAGATGGCTGTTTGGTTTCCTGAATGTGCATCTGAGAAGAAAACAAATAGACAAATGATATAGACTTCATTCTAACTTTCATAATGAGAAGCCAAACAGAAGCTGAGATTTTTAAAAGAAGCGATTTGTTGCGACAAACTTCGCGAAGATCTTAATGCTCATAATGATCCAACCCATTTTTTTCTAGCCTGAATTTCCTACATCTGATGTTTTGCAAAAACGCAATGAAAATAATCATTTTCAGCCACATATATCAAGCCTGTGCATTAACTTTGTATGAAGTTAAAAACTAAGATGAAGAAATTTGATGCAATAATATAATACCATGGTGTAAATATTAAGTATGTTTTGTGTAGTACAATAAATCAATATTGTTAGCTTTTTAGCTATGCTTTATATACAATTTTTGTAAGATAAAAAAGGTGGTGGTCAGTGTTCTTTTCATAGATAGCATCTTTGACAATTGTGTATTAGAGAATTTCAACATGTATTTCATTCATTGAAATTTCCCTTTATAAGAAATTATTTAATCTGTATAATTCTATTCCCTTCTGCACCTTGACAACGTCATGCTCTGGAAAGCTGAAATCCATTTATATAGAAATATCCATTCTAGCTGTGGGAAAGCATGACCATGGAATTTTTTCTGTGTTCCATACATGAATCATGTTATGTATTATAAATTGTTCATTTTTCATCTGTACATATAAAGTAGATCATAGGGATTAGCCTCTAGGTTAACTGAACATCTTCTAGGTATCTAGTATTGAACAAATGTATTAACACCAACCATCTACTTAGGTTTGCTAAATTGTGAATCTTTAGCACAATAAGATTTCTTTAGCTGAGGAGAAGCCTTGCCTTGTAAAGGAAATTTTGATATAAAGTATAAAATATTTTTTTCTTGATAACTGAAAATTTCACATATTGTAAGCTATAATTTTGTTTATTGTTGTCTAATAAAAACTTTTTTTTTTAAAAAAAAAGATTTCTTTAGCTGAGTGAAATTTGAAACTATTATATATTCACTACAAAATCAGCATCTATTATGATAGAAGACTTCTGCAAAGAGCACAATATATTGTATGTCTTTTTTCCCCTCCTTCTAACTTTTGTAATTAAAATGGTGGGCCTCAAAACATGGTAAAAACATGTTGAAACTATTTCCTCAAGTAATGCCTTACCATTCTCAAACAAAACTTTCTTTTTCCCCTTTTCTGTGATATTTTACAGCTGTGTTTCAAGAAGCTTGCAAATCATCCCTAGAGGTCAATGAAATTGATAAGTTCTGCTTTTGCTTGTGAGATAGAACATCATCAAAATCCATCTTCTGAATGCTCCTCCTCATTTCCACTGTTGACAGCAGGGGCCAATTGATTTCTCTTTGATTTCTCTGCTGCAAGGAGCCTTCAACATGAGAGTCAATTTAGAGGAGTCAAAAGCCCCGAAGTGATTTAACAGCTTCCATATGAGGAATAGCAGAATCTAGGAGAGTTCACAGATCTTGATTGTGCCATGTGCTTTGGCATTACTATAGACTGTGACTATGGATGCTGAAACACTTTACCTTCTCTTTTTTCAAACCTTATAATAAAAGGCTAATGTTTGGAAACAAAAAGGGGCCGTAAAGTCTCTGAAAGTGAACAAAATTATGCATACATCTCTTTTTCTCTCCCACTATGATTATATAGTCATGTCTATTATTCCCAGGAAATACCTGTCATTAAAGAAAAGTATTTGTTATAATGGCAGATTAAATAGAATGGCAAAATGCCCAGTGAGCATTGTGTTTTACTTAAGCTTCATAAATATGATATCTCATTGTATTTTTTATTGAAAATGTCTATATGCAAAGTGCTTCTTTTGGTAGAAATTACCTTACAACCTATTTTTGCTTTAGGGGGAAATGTAGGTGCAATTATAAGATGGACTGATATCTGACTAAATAATGCAGATAAGCAGAACAGTTCATGAAGAAAGTCTCATTGTATTCAGTATATGGCTGAGTAGACATGAATGTTATTGCATTGAGGAAGATGTTATAGACTAGTAATGCTGTGCCAAAATCTGCATTGCAATTTCTTAGAGTTTCCTTTAGACACTCCACCCCCCCATCTCTCTGTAAGAAACTTCTGCTTTGGTCTCAGGAGGTTTGACAATTACATTTATATTTCTGGTGCTGTTTCTGAGCTAAATGTGTTGCCAGAAATAGACGAACTGTTCTGCTGGTGTTAGTAATGATTACACATTGTTCTACCACTTAGAGGTTCCATTACAATCCACTGTTTGAAATCTGAAAAGGTTATGGGAAGAGCTCCAGCTTGACATTTGCCTTTGAGATTTAATGTAAATGAGGATGCAGATCACATGAGAACCAACAGAAAAGGCCAGTTGTTTACGGTTAGGTCTTCACTAAAATAATAGAAGGTCATACTTGGTCAATAAAAAATTCGGTCAAGTGTTCTTTCAAAAAAGAAAAATTGAAAAACAAATAAATTGAACATAACTAGTAAGAAAGTAACTAAATATTTATCATTTATAATGCCATATTAGAAAACAAAATACAAGAAAATAATACACTGATAGATAACAGAATAGATTAAAATGCAGAACTAAAAGAAAATACAATTTATATTTATGTATTAATTCTACAATTTCTCCCAATCAGTTCTACTTATGCTGTTCTCACTTACTTTTTTCAAATAAAAAACTGTATTATATTATTTGGGATTTGACTACGAATAAAATAAGTTGTTCTAATTATGGATTCCTATGGGTTATTCATCTCATGTATGGGCCAAAATATTGATCTTTCTATTTACTATTCTAAATCAATGAATAAATGTAGGATTTTGTTTTGCTTTTACAAAATATTATTATAAATAGCATGTACTTTGGCATTACAAAGCTAGAGTCCTTGCTGTAATGTTTCTATATGTAATATTTGAGAAATTCCGGGTTAGTAAACTAAAAGAACTATATAGCAAGAAAGTTTTTTTTTGCTCTCATTCTGATTTACATATTTGTATTTACATGATGGTTTAAGTGTTTGAATATTCCCCACAGGTTGAATAGACCTATAAAATGAAAATATCAATATCAGCTTATTTTTAGTTAAGTAAAATATACTGCCATAGTATAACAGTGAGGATAGTAGCTTGGATTAAAGATTTTTTTCTAAAAACCTAAGTTTCCTTTGGCATTGTTACTTGTAGTGATGGAAATAGCAAACAACATACTTCCTAATGCTGTGGGTATTATGTTCTGGAGAAATAAGGAAAAAATGACAGCTACCGCCTGACCCCTAAATAAAATCTTTTTTAATTGTCTCTTTTGTTGTTTCATCATTGTTGAATTTGTGTTTATTTTATATGGCTGTGCACCGCCCTGGGTCCCTTCGAGGAGAAGGGCGGTATACAAATTTGAAAATAAATAAATAAATAAATAAATAAATAAGTCCAATCAGATGGAGATTTTGCAGCTAAGAATATTTCTTTATGACCACCCTTTTCACTTTCTGAACACCTTGGATTCCAGTATGAAAGGCAACTGAGAATTGACTAAGGTTCTTTAAATAGTTTGTGGACCTAATCTCTGATTTCTTTTTTTGAAAATATTTCTGGGTTTACAGTACTCCTAGCAAAGCAAACAGGGCTAAAATTAGTCAGAGGTAATTAGTACTAAACTACCTGAATCTGATTCCTTTAAAACAAGCTAGACAGAAAAGCTTCAGCATCCATGCAAGATTTTAGGTGGACTTAGGTTTAATTACTTCATTTTTGCCTTTATTTTTTTATTCTCAGAGATGGTTTTTCACATTACTAAAGCTGTCTTTTTTTTTTTTGGAATAGGATTAGCTAACAAATGTCATACTGCTTAGAATTTTATTTCATGATTTCTCAGTTTCTGATGGAATAAATAGATTGAAACATACGTTTTCTATCCACAGGAGATAATGGGGATCTACTATGACTGCCAACCCTTAAAGAGTTGATTACAAATGAACTCATCTCATTCCAGAACCAGAATTAGATTTTTCTGTTGTAACTATTGCTAAACTAGAATCAGTATGCTGGTTCCTACCTGGTTCCTTTGATTGTCATTTCTTCAGTCTGATCCAAAAACTTTTAGTGTTTAACCTTAGATAGCTTTTGGATTTTACAAGTTTTCTTTTTTGTTTTTATGATTCTAATGTTAGACTTTTGACCTGTTTCCTGATCTCATAAAAAACTGGTTAGAGAACTTCCATCTGAGAGACTGCTGTCTCTACAACAGAATATCTCTTGCCTTCTAATCCTTCAATTAAACCCCAAACAAGATGTCATGTGGGAATTTTTCAGATGAGGAATTTGAAAAGCAAGGGAGGTTGCAGTTAACAGAAGTATAACAGAAAGCAAATAAATGACAATAAATCTTACTTCATTTTTATTTCATTATTTGTGACATTTTGTCACAAATGTTTTGATATGTGACATGATGAAATGCTTTGTGACATGATGATTGTACTTCATAACATGATGAATGTACTTTATAATAATGAATGAATCTTAGGATTGTAATCATTGTTTGTCAATTATGGCCTTATGATTGTAATCACAGTTTGTCAAATGTAGACAAATTCCTTGTGTGTCCAGGCACACTTGACCAATAAATAAATTCTATTCTATTGTATTCTATTTGCCAAACTATACTAAATGTTCCTTCAGTATCATTCCTGCCATTTGCTGAACTCACTCAGTTGCCAAGCAGGACCATGGACAGCACTTGGTGGAGTTGTGTGTAGGACATTGTGTGCTAGCTGGTTGAGGAATTCTGTGAGTGGAAGGCCACACAACTTAAAGTTACTGAGGTTGAGAAACATTGGTGTAGGAATATTCTTAATTCTTTTCTAGAGGTGATCCTCTGACAAAGTAAAAATAAATAGCAGCCTTCTGCAGAGTGATACTGTAGTTTTATGTGGGCTGAGGGGGGTTTGGGGTTTCTTGGGTAAATTAGAAGGACACAGAGGTCTGTCACTCCCAAACAGACAAGCCAGGACATTGCTATAGCAAGCATGTGGAGATGTGGATAAACTCAGTTCCCCCGACTCTGTGTCCTTCTAGCTTACCCAAGAAACCCAAACCCTCTCAGCACACGTGAAACTACAGTATCACTCTATAGATGGCTGCTGTTTATTTTTTTTTACTTTGTCAGAGGATCACCTCTGGAAAACAATTATAAACATACAAACAAACAAAATGCTCCATGTGCTCTAAGGGAAAAAAAACACCTCACATTTCCTTCGGCTTTGACAGCAAAGCAAAACTTCACCACATCTCCAAAGACCAGCCATATCCCCAGATCTGAGAAGGCCATGCTTCTCTTCTATTATCACATGAATAAGGCAAGTTGGGAGAAGAATGGATGAACCCCAGCGTCCACTCAAGCAGACAATTTGGATAGTAAACTGATATAATTACAAGGGACGGAGAGGAGGGGGGGAGAAAGCAGGGGTCTCTTGCTTGAGCTTTGGAGGACTGGAGCATTTCATATGAAGGTCTTGTATATATTGAAGTAGTTGCTGCCCAGAATCACATTGGTGAAGACACATACAGAAGAGCCAGGAGACTAAAACATATCAAGAATGGTTGCAGGATTTGGATCTGGCTAGTCTAGGGAAAATAAGGACTAAGGGTGACAGGATGGCAGTGTTCCAATATCTGAGAGGCTGCCACAAAGTAGAGGCAAGCTATTCTCCAAAGCTCCTGAAGGCAGCGCAAGAAGTAATGGATGGAAACTAACCAAGGAGAGAAGCAACCTAGTACTAAAGGGAAATTTCCTGACATTTGGTTGGAACAATTAATCAGTAGAATGACTTGCCTCCAGAAGTTGTGGGTGTTCCATCACCTGTCTGAAATGGTACAGGGCAGTGATGGCTAACCTTTTGGACACCGAGTGCCCGTATGAGTCGTGACTAATAAGTCATAGCTCATGACATCATCACCTGGCGCTGCTACTCTCTTTCTAAAGATGTGCATAGCCCCGTGACATCATTGCCGGGCGCCACTATACCTTTCTGAACATGCTCAGCTCTGGGGCGATGCTGGGGTGACTTAACTCACGTGTCAGCAGAGAGGGGTCTGCGTGCCCGCTGTGGCACATATGCCATAGGTTTGCCGTCACTAGTATAGAGTTTCCTGCTTGAGCAGGCGGTTGAACTAGAAGACCTCCAAGGTCTCTTCTAACTCTGTTATTCGGTTAAAATGCAATTAGCAAACCTATGCCATTCCTGACAGCAACACACAGAGATGTTCACAATTTCAAGGATGCAAATCATGAGCCTAAAGCATCAAGTGTGCTGCAGGACAGCAAACCTGGAATGACAATGAGCATTTTGTAAGAAGGTCCTGCGTATGTTGAAGCTGTTGCTATCTAGAATCACACTGGAGAAGACACGTGCAGAAAGAGACAGGTGACGGATTGAAAATATAGCCTATGCAGTGAAAAGGGACCATAGAGAGACACACAGACAGACAGACCCAGTGAAGCAAGTACAAAGTGAGGTGTGCAATGTAATTCATCTGTAGATAGCATCAAAGAGTGAAAGGAATACAAATAAAGTAAGAACAGGCTCATATCTGTATTCAATACATTTCACATGGATTGGCCTTTAAAGATAGATTCCATAGTTACCTATGGAGGCAAACCAATTGGAATGTGGACCTTTTATTCCGTTTCAGTTGAATTTTGGGAACCAGATTAAAAGATGGGGTCGTCGTAGCCTTACGAAAGTTCAATAAGTAAATGCTATCATCAACATCCAGCTGGAAGCAATTTTGGTTTTCCTACACCTCTCCTGATGCAAAGTCAGCTGGTGAAAATGTTGGATACCCAAGCTTCTTTTAAATAAAATAAAATAAAATAAATTAGATTGATGCTTTCACTGTGCTGTGAGGCATATCTTCTCTGAGAACTTCGGCTGTGATTCCTCTATGCAATGAAACGGCTAGATCAGGGGTATCAAACTCAATTTCATTGCGAGCCACATGAACTGCTGCTGCAGCTGCCACAGACTGCCCTCCCCACCTCCCCTTAACACCCCCCCTGCAGCCATCGGCGTCCCCTGTGGACATTGGTGCCCTCCGTGGCCCGACAACCCCCCTAGCTCCCATATAATCAATGTGGTCCTTCTGGCAGGCATCCTGGAAGGCTCCATCTACCTTTACGGCCCACATGCAGCCCGCTCCTCAGCTAAGATGGACTGGAGCTGAGGCAGCGAGCACAGGCCCCTCGCTGTCTCCAGGGCAGCATGTACAATGCTAGAGACACTTCTAATCTTAGCAGTAGTGAGACTTAGTTCTGGGTAGACATGTAGGACTCTGTGTGTGTGTGTGTGTGTGTCCTCATGTTTGTGTTTATATGCATGTATAATCCTTGATTTCCAACTATGTATTTAGTGACTGTTCGAAGCTACAATGGCATTGAAAAGAAAAGATTTACAACAGGTCTTTGCACTTATGACCATCACAGGTCATGTGACCAAAATTCCAGCAGTTGGTATATGTTTACAACAGCTGCCGTGTCCAATGGTCATGTGATCAATTGTCATGATTCTCTTAAGAACAATGGTAAAATATTGGGCTTGCTTAGCAATGGAAATGCTGGCTCCAGTTGTGTTCATAGGTCAACTCCATCCATCCATCCATCCATCCATCCATCCATCCATCCATCCATCCATCCATCCATCCATCCATCCATCCATCC
>JANHFO010001797.1:67171-79589 GCA_032468095.1 Pareas carinatus
GTGGGTGGCAACCTGCCAATCCGGGCGCCGGTGGTTCCCGCGCTGGTTTGTGCCCTCCCCCAGGACACAACAGCCTCCTTGGCTGACCGAACCATGCATTCAGCCTGGCCGTTCATGCTCGCATTTCCAGGGGCCGTGAGGGCATATCTGATGCCCAGGCTGGTTAGATACTTTTCGAATGGGGCGCAAGTGAACTGGGGTCTGTTGTCGGACACCAATATATCCGGTATGCCATGTGTGGCAAACAGGGCCTGAGGGTTTTAATTACTGCATGGGAGGTTGTGATGCCCATCGTGGCTATTTCTAGCTACTTGGAGTGGGCATCCACAATCACCATGAATGTGTGACCTAGGAATGGCCTGGCTAGGTCAATGTGCAGCCTGGACCATGGTCCCCCAGGGGTGGATTCCCAGTTGCTAGATGGGTTTTGGGGGGGGCTGGTTGCGACTGCTGGCATGGCGGGCATGTCCCAACCCACTGCTGAATGTCCCCGTCCATTCCTGGCCACCAAGCGTAACTCCGGGCGAGGCTTTTCATGCGGACCATTCTGGGATGCCCCCTGTGTAAGGTTTCTAACATGCCTTTCTGGAGGTTCCTGGGGATGATCACTTTCTGGAGGCTCCTGGGGCTGTTAGTTCCTCCCTCTTGCTTTCAAAGTGTCTGAACTCGCTCCCTATGGGACCCTCTGGCCAACCCCTTAGAGTCCAGTTGAGGACTTTCCTGATTACTGGGTCATGAGCCATTTGCTCTGCCACCTCCTTGGAGGTGATTAGCCCCAGCTGTTCAGAGTCAATGAGGAGGACTGTGTCCTCGGTGTTCCCTTTGCTGTCTGATATTGGTAGGGAGCAATGACTAAGGGCATAGGCATGGCCCAATTGTGAACCTGGGAGGTGAATTAGCGTGTAGTTGTATGCTGCTAGAGTTATAGTCCACCTTGTCATCCTTGGGGAGAGGGCTTTTGGGGTGGGTCTGTCTCCCGCTATTATGCCTAACAGTGGTTTGTGTTCTGTTACCAGGGTAAAATGCCTGCCAAAAAGGTATTTGTGGAATCTCTTGAGTCCCACTATTAGGGCCAGAGCCTCCCTGTCTAGCTGACTGTAGTTCCTCTCTCTCTGGCTTCGTTAATGTCCTAGAATAAAATGCGATGGGGGTTTCATCCCCATTGGGCAGCTTATGGCTGATGATGGCTCCCACCCCGAATGAGGATGCATCGCATGTGAGCAATAAGGGGAGGGTGGTGTTATGCCTGATTAGGAATGACTCTTCTGAGAGGAGTCTTTTGATCCCCTGAAATGCTTTTTCCTCTCTTTCCCTCCATGCCCAGGTTGTTTTCTTCCCAAGGAGTTTGCGTAGGGGCTCTGCTATGGTTGCCTTTCCTTTTAGGAAGGCATTATAAAAATTAACAAGACCTAGGAAGGCTTGGAGTTGTGTCCTATTTGTAGGTGTGGGGGCTTCCCTAATTGCCCTGATTTTATAGATTGTAGGGTGTATTCCTTCCCCATCAATCTTATAACCCAGGAAGTTGACTTCGTTAGTGCCTATAGTGCATTTATTCTGTTTGAGATGTAGCCCTGCCTGTCTCAGGCCGTAAATGAACTAGTCTAGGATGGCTTCTTCTATATCGGCAAACTCCCAATTTACAGTGATGCTCGTAATATTGCCAGACAGACACTGATCAGTTCACCGGGCTTCTGTTTCCTGTGTCTCAGTTCGAACCTTTTGGCTGGTAGTGGCATGAAATGCCTTTTGAGTCTTCCAATCAGTTCATTCCAGGGAATGGAACTGGCTGGATTTGGGGCGG
Source organism: Pareas carinatus (assembly GCA_032468095.1). Lineage (NCBI taxonomy): Eukaryota > Metazoa > Chordata > Lepidosauria > Squamata > Pareidae > Pareas > Pareas carinatus. The sequence continues at coordinate 68,973 of JANHFO010001797.1, forward strand.
CTATTGCTCTGGCTGCTCGGAAAGCCGCTTGGCTGCAATGGCTGAGAAAAAGATTTCACATACTTTTTTCAAGCAGGTCTAGTATTTCTTTTGCCTCTAGGTAGCAATGGTATCGCTCCATGTGTTCTTCCCAGTTCTCTATCTCTAGTTGGAAGGTTGGATCGAAAGGGTTCTGTCCCAGGTTGGTGTTAGCCATCTCCGCTCGCGATCGTCCCTCTGTTCTGTTGACGGTTTGAATCTCACGCTGATGGTTCCCTGAGGTTGTCGCGGGTATAGCTGTGTTTTTGTTTTTTTGCTTTGCTTTTGTCTGTTGTCTCATGGCCCTTTTCGTCGCCAGTGTTGTAGCCAAGATGTTGGGTTCGTGGAGATGAGACAGAGTAACATTCAGCAATACTTTATTAAGCTATAGTGTACCAACAGAACTGAGCGCTAGCCATGTGGGCTGCGCTCTTTAAAGAAATTCAAACGTGGCATGCTTCCAATCCGGTCCCTGGGAATTCCCACTCTCAGGAATTCCCTCTCAGATCCTTATATTGTTCTAACATATCCGTCATTTAGGCAAGACATTTACACACTTTACAAAGTAAGCTATGCCCCATGAAACACAACCTACACCCTTTATTATCTTGAACCATCCTGTAGATGAAATTCCAACCAGAGGGTCAGCCTGACATTTCTTCCTGAGCAACAGTTGTCTTATCTATTTCTACTGCTGAACTCTGCCCTTGGGAGGATGTTCCTTATCTCCCTACTAGTAGCCTTCTGTTGCAGGATTTTGTTCAAGTGTGGACAGGCATTGTTTGGCCTCCTGTTTTCTAAGAAATGTTTTAGCAAGTCATTGTGAGCTGTTTCTACAATAAATTTCCATCAGTAGAGGCCTGGTGAGGCCTACAGGACCTTTAACAATACAGAATTATTCATTAATAGGTTATGCATTTATTCAAGGAAAACCACATATAAAAGAGTAACTTTATTCACTTCTCTCAAGGTGTTGTAGTCTTATTTTCTGAGGACAAAAGTTTACAGTTAATTTCTGTTCTGTATTCTTTATTTTATAAATAAGCTTTATTGATTTTCCTACACACAATATCAGTTCATTGTGAATATACAAATAAGCTAGCTTTCAGTAATAGTAATTTTTATTAATAGAATCCAATATATGTTGTGTATCATTGTAACCCCTATTATAAAAAGCAAAGGAGAGGGCACCATTTGGTGCAAAGCTCAAATATACACAATGGAGAAATAAAAGCAAAATATCTTTTAAAAATTATGTATATATATTGAGGAAGAAAGCTAAACAAAATGCAATTGGTAAAATCTACCTGTATAGAAAACTACAGGATTATTAAAATAACTATGGACTATTTAAATCATAATTTTCTGAATCATACCCTCCAATATGTGCCTCTTAAAAATGTTTGTACAATTTAACATTTCTTCAGGCCAAGTAGAGTAGTTGTGGTCTTTTTACATCCCAGTTGAACAGAAGAACTATATATCAACATTATGTACACCAGTACAGATCTTAATACAATCAGACAGAAATAAATTATTTTTATTCTACTTTGAAGGCTCAGGTAATGGAGAAGAAGAGCCTGTTATAGTAAATCTCTATTTTAAGTCAAAGTTGGCAGTTTGTTTTTATTTCAGTGCATGGATAGTATTGCATCCATGGAAAGCAAGCTGATTTATAAGATAGAGGATGTAATGTATTAAGTTTACCATTGTTCTGCTTAGTCATTGCCCTATGCAGTTGAAGTATGAGCAGGTCCAGACTGCCTGTCTCCAGGGGCTGCTAGCATGGGAAAATGTCTAATTGCCTTTTCGCTGCCTCCTAGAGGCCATTCTGTATATAAGCCTGTTGAGCAGCAGTATTGATGGCTTCGATCATGATTCTGCTTGTTGTAAAGTATGCTCTCGTTTGTCTACAATAAAATAGTTATGATCTTTACAATCCAACTCTTCAATGCCTACAACCGAGGACATCTGTGACCCTTTTCCTATAGTGTGTGTGTGTGTGTGAAATGTAGAATAGTTATGTTCAGAAAGGTCTCTTTACAGTATTTAGCTTCTTCTGATTAAAGTTATTTTTTCATTCTTCCTGCCTCTGTAATCCATATTCCCAGCTCTCATTAAACATGCTAGATGAGAGTACTTTAAAACTACCAGAAAAAGTACAATTTCAAAACATTGTGTTATAGCAGTGTAGTCCATGAAATTACTGTATATTATGTGATTTGCTGCAATCAGATTTAAATAATTGGATTCTTTATTTATAGTCTGATAACAATGTAACTAGGCATTTATTAAAATAATTCAGCTCCATCAGCAGTGTATAAATGATAGCTCTGTCTAGAAGAAAATGTTATTTTTAGAAGTATAATGTTTCATTTAATATTTTTTTAAATGTTAAGAATATTGTACAATAATTTATAAATTGATAGATAAAACATATAACAACATGTTGGATAGAGTATCCAACTTAAAGCTAAGAAATCAATAAAATTTAGTTTCTGCTGCTTGAATTTTACTTTATCTCTCCATCTTATTTCTGTACTGAATTTATATGAGCACCCATTTCAAGTAGATGACTTGAGGTGGCTAAAATATTGTCTGATGAGAAAGACTAACAACAATTAATACTTAATCATAACAGTTATTAATCAATCATAACAGGTATTCCCTCCATTACCTGAAGTTTGACAACAAAATTAAGACTTGAAGTTGATGCGAAGGGCCAACAAGATAGAAGTGGGTCTTATCTTTGGAGAAAGCTTCCTGGGTCCTGCCAGAGAATATTCTCTAATGGATATAATCTGGAATATGACTCTCTCAATGTATCTAACAGGATGAGTAACTAACACCAGATAGAGATGGTTCCATAAATAACCTTACCCTCAGTCATGAAGGGCTTTGACAGTAACTACTACCCCCCAGAATGGAAACAAAAAGTATACTAGCAATCATTGAAGCTCACAAAGGAGAGGTGTTCCATGTGTCAAATGTTATATGCCCATAACTGCTGTGCCACTGCATTTTTCTGAATACTCTATTAGGGAAACTCACACAAAACATAACCAAGTAATCAAATCAGGAAGTGATTAAGGCATGAGTGAATGTGAGCATGACTACCTAGTCCAGGTACATACAGGTGCAACTGGCTGTGAACAGGGCCTTCTAATGCAAGGATCAGGGTGCAATTAGGGCACAAAACTGAGTTATTCAAGTGCTCTCCTGGCCAAATTTGGCATTTTGGCAAACCAATTTAGATCAACAGATGAAGAGAAGTTTAATGGGTTTATATTTTTGAATGCAGAATTATTGATAGTATCCCAGTTTTAGTAAAATTTCTCCATTGTAAAATAATTCACTTTATCAAGCTAGAAAATATTGTTACTTATATTGTATAGACATGTTATCCTAAATTTATTTTGACTTCTAGACTCATTAATAATGTTTTTCATTTTTAATATATTTTTTTAAAAATATACCTGAATTTGAACTGATTAATTAATTATTCATATTATTATTATTTTTTAAATGTAGGACTAAAAATATAATTTGGTAATGTAGTGTTAGAATGTCAAATACTGAATTCATTTATTCAGGTCCCTAGTTAGTTACTTTTAAAGGTCAATTGGGAAATAAATAACAACACTAATTAAAAAATGAATTTGTATACAATGACATTGTTCCCTTGATACTCCAAAATATTTAAATTGTAATATATTAATTCTGTTGTTTATAGTTTAGGAACTAAGGTGATCAAAAATAGAACTAATAATTGTAAACGTTATATAATACTAAAATCTAATGTTGCTATGACATTTATATTAACGTGCTCTGTCACATACAAAAGCTAACTGTATCATATTAAGAAATATCAGAAATTTGGAAATGTTATGATATAATGAATTATCAGCTACCAAAGCATGAATGTATGCAAATGAATTATTCATCTTGTAAAATTTGGATGACTGTGTTATATCAAAAAATAGGAGGTTTTAGCCTGAATTATGAACTAATATCTGTTTTGGGCTATTAGAGAATTCTTCTCTCGTAGTTTTAAAGCATGACTTTGTATAACAACTGAAATGTTCTTCAAACATTCTTGCCTTTATGTAAACTGTTCTCTGAATGTGATCTTAATGAGCAATATTCTTAGAGTATGATTTCAGTATGAATATTTTGAACCCCCAATTTTATGTAAATATTTGGCATATAACAATTTTTTAAATCACCAGATGATTTGAAATATAAGTTTTAGTATTATTATTAAATGGTAATTGATATTTAATATCTTAAAATGCCAGTGTTTGAAAACTAAGAGGATCAAATTTTACTTATATCATATAATTCACTACAATAGCCTGGCATAACAAATCTAATGCTGACAGAAAATCAAGAAAAGCATGTTTCTTAAGGATCTGTGACAGCAAGTGGATTCAAAAGATAAAAAAGAAGAAATGGTCATCAAATCAGACCAAAGTTCTGATGTAAAGCTTGATATATATGAAATGCACAAGAGACAGATCTCAAAAAGAAGTTGAAGGCCAGGGATAAATTTGATTTATTTTTTGGCCATATTCTCAAATGCTTCCTAATTATCCTGCCACAGAAAATACCTTCAGGGACTCCTACTTCTAGCATTAATTGCTTCTACATTGTTGGATTCTAACAATTTATCATGTCTAGCTGTCTTCTTTAGGAGAAGCAGGTGCACCAAGCTCTTTCCTAACATCTGAAATGTCTCTATCTTCTACAAGCCTTGATCTTGCAAAGTTGTTACATCCTTTTCATCAGATAACTATCACAGATATTAGGAGTTTTTTTAAAAAACTAGTTTTTTAAAAATAGAATGGTAGATTCTACCTTTCAAGAGCAGACATACTCATTTAAATACATGAGGCATTTGCTTTCCCTGTCTGACCTGCGCTGTTCAGTTCTCACTGGAGCGGTAGCCCAGGTAGCCGGGCCTATTGTAGGCTCCAGAGCTTCTGATGGAAGCTCCTGGAAGACTCCAGGCCCAGTCCCCAGTGAAGATGAGGAGCAATCACCATTCGCGCAGCTGCATACCCTGGTAAGTCCTCCACATTTTCTGGATCATTGTACCCTGGGAAGGAAGCAGTATCTTTATTACCAATTTCATGTATCATTGACCTAATTAGCAAAGGGCTTTTTCTTAGTTGGTCAATATGGTGACGCCATAAACAACCATTGTTTAAATGAATAGGATATGATAAGGGCCTAGTGATGTTTTCCCTAACACCCATTTGGGATCCATTGCAAAATTTCTGGCATAAACCCAGTCATTTTCCACTAGCTGCTGGCTGGAGCCAGGGCTTTGGCTTGGCAACTCTGGAACATATTCCGGATGCAGTCTGTTCAAGATGGACCACAGCTTTCTTCCAAAAAGCAACTCAGTTGGACTTTTGCCCATTGACTTATTAGGTGTTATATGTTGCCAAAGAAGGAATTTGTTGATTCTTTCCTGTCAATATCCCATGCCTAGCTATCCTAAAGCCTCCTACACTAAACAGACCATGCATTCAGCAAGGCCATTCGAACTAGGGTGAAAAGACACTACCAATGCATGCTGGAATCCTAAGTTTGACAGAAACCCCTCAAACTTAGTTGCAGTAAATTGTGGCCTGTTATCAGAAACTATGACATTGGGCAGCCTATGAGTGGCAAACAGGTTCTATAGTGCTTTAATGCTGTTATTGTGTTGTTCATTAGTCGAACCTCCAACCACCTCGAGAATGCATTGACTGTTAACAAAAACATCTGGCCATGAAATGGACCAGCGAAGTTGAGATGCAGTCTTGACCATGGTGCTTTGAGCTCTTTCCACTTTCTTGCCGGCATCTTTGGTGTTGCAAGCCTGTATTTCTGCAATGTGTTGCTTGATCTCCTCATCCAAGCGTGGTCACCACACAAAACTCCTGGCCAGGGCCTTTATCTTCACCATTCCCAGGTGGCATTCATGCAATGTCCCAAAAATCTTGTTGTGTTCCGGCACTACCACCTGGTCGCCCAGAGCAGGCAGTCCCCTGCAGAGCTAGTTCATTTTGTCTTGAGAAATATGGTTGCAAACATGCTGCTACTGGCTCTTTCAGCCACCCTCTTCCCACCTAGTTCAAAACAGGCTTGAGGGTATTGTCCTTGGCAGAGCAGGTAGTGACCACAGCCGAGGTGATCAGGGAGATTTCCAGGCAATTGACCAACAGTCCCGGGGAGTCTGCATCCCAGCCGTCCCCCAAGTCCGGTAGAGGGCACTGACTCAACACATCAGAGTGCCCCACAGTAGGCCCAGGACAGCCAAAAAAATGGCCCAAGAGGTCAGCCTGGTCAACAATGCAGGGGGGGAAAGGAATGTTGGTCGCCAGCCAGCAAACCCAATAAGGGCTTATAATAAAATAATAATAATAAAATTTTATTTATACCCCGCCCTTCTCCCGAAGGACCCAGGGCGGCTTACAGGCATACTAGGCCGAACTGTCTGCCAAACAAGTAGTCATGGAAATGGCAAATGCCTGCCACTAAGGCAAGCGCTTCCTTATCAAGCTGACTATAGTTCCTCTTGGTCTAAGATAGTGTTTGTGAATAAAAGGCCATCAGGGCCTCTATCCCATTTAGCAGCTTGTAACATAAGATGGCCCTAATGCCAAAAGAGGATGCATCACAGGTTAGGACTAATGGCAAAGCTGTATTGTAGTGGATAAGAAACTGGTTGATAGACAGCAGTTGTTTCACGGCTTTGAAAGTGGCATCTTCAACCTTCCCCCATTCTCAGGAACTCTTTTTGACAACAATTTATGTAAGGGGTCTCCTAGGGTGGTCTCATTTTAGGCTTGCCCATGACATGATCGATATTTCAGAGCTGGTATCAACTTGCATTTGGCAAGGGCAGCCATCAATATGGACGGTTACTGTGATCTTCTTCTGGCGATGTGTTTGATTGCTGTCTATTTTAATTTGAAAAGCATCTGTGGTTCTGGTGGGCTTCGGCGATTTCCATGGTTGCCTAGGCTCGCAGTTTGATTTATTCTTTGCCAGTTGATGTGTGTCTGGTAATGTTATAGACTCTGCTGGCAGGGCTGCTGGGCATACTTTTGCTAGGTGTTCTTTCTTATCACACCATCTGCAGATTGCGTCCTGGAAATGGCGGGTCGCTTGGAGGTGCTGTTCTCTGTTGCTGGCACACTTGCAGCTCTGTTCTGGGGGGTGGGTGATGAAAGCACAGTGCACCACCACTTTTCTCAATGCTGCCACAAATTGGTTAATGGTTTTCCTGCTCCTCTGCATTCCTGCTCCTCTGCATTAACAAATTTGGAAGGAGCAGGGACGTAGAGAGCTTGAAAGGTGTATTATAGATCTGTCCAGGTGATTGCTTGCACTGTGTTAGGCTTGGATAATGTCCGAGCTGATTCAAACATCTCATGCCCACAATGGTTTAGAAACAGTGCTTTTCTGCATTTGTCCGTAATATTGGGGAGATCATGGGCTTCGATAAAGAATTTGAAACACATCATGTATGCATCCCATGTCTCCTTCAATGGATTGAACAGTGTCAGCAGGTGGATCATTGACATTTTTGCTGATGTTGATCAGAAAACAGCCCTTTAAATCAGCTATCCTTTGTCCTTTTCCTCCAGGGAATCTCACCTTCATTGCTACATGTTGGATCCGATGACTGGAAGCAAAAGGCTGAACACAGCACTGGTACAACTAAACTTTTATTAAACACTCAGCAAAATTCTCCACACAAGCCTTTCAAAACTCCCCCTTTTAAATACAAGGGCTCTGTGCGCTTTAGCCAATCAGTGACATTTCTAGTCAGCAGACAGGCTCTGGAGGCCAGGGGGAGTATCCACTCTTAATTGCTGCCCCTGGCTGAGCGGAACCTGGCGCCAAGAATCCAATAGAAACTGAATTAAATAGAAACAGTCGACTTTTTTTTCCTATAAGGGTACTTATCTGATGAGGGAATTGTTTTTGGTACCTGTTCTGCACATGTTGACAACATAATGTTTTCGTGAGACTATTCCACATATCTCATTCTGCTAGAATGTTCTGAAAAATGAATTGCATTAATAAGTGGGGATGAAATTCAGAATAACAGAGTTGGAATGGACAATTTTTCTTTTCTATGTACATTTAACTTTATATGAGATAAATGCCATTCTATGTAACAATTTATCTTTAAATGTAAAATAATGTATTATACAATGCATAATAATGATATAGCTTTAATAATATTTCCAGTTTTTAAAAAAGTGGCAGCAGAGGAAATAATTTTAAAAGTGCTGTTGTTGCTGCTACACAAGTATCACGAAATAGCTAATGTGACCACTGAAAATGACTAAAATGTGAATGCAATACATTAAATATAAAAAAGTACAAACAAATGGAAACATGAAGTTAAAATAATTCTTGTACAATCCCATGTCTCACTGAAATAAGTTGATTTGTTTTTTTTTCAGTCAATCACTTGAGTGGCACGAATGAAAAAGTCAAATTGCATACCTTTCAAATATTTGAGGATATTTGTTTCACTCCTACTTCGCAGCATTTTTCTAAAACAGAATACTTGATAAAGAAGCTGTTCCTATTGGACTCTGTCATGTAATCAGCTTGCAAAGTAAGTAAAATTAAACAGCATGCACTGAACCATGCTACCTTTGAATAACAAGAAAAAGATAAGAACTCAAAAATAATTTGTTCAGTTTGCTATGCTCCACAAACACAATTAGGTAGGCAGCAGGAAGGCCAGGCAAGCTGGTGATAATGGCGGGCACACACAGGGTGAATTGACAAGCACAGCTGCATAAGAAAACCCACAGAGAATGCAAAATATAGGCCCAGCTGCCTTCCATCTATTCCTCTTGCAAGTGCATCCAGATTCCACAGTTGGCAGCAGTTGCAATGAGATCCTGGTCATCTAATTTTAAATGTTAGATATACAGAAAACTTCAATAAGACAACAAGAAGCATCTATGGCAGGGTTTTGGGGTTTGTTTTTTGAAGAAGGTATCCTAGGTTTCATTGAAAGAAGAAACTAAAAAGGCAGAGAACAGTTTACATGCCTATTGTACATACTTCCTGTCTAATAGGAGAGAATATTTGTAGCTCAGGGTTAAACTTTGAGTTTCTTGGCGTTCTCTCAGCCAGGTTGTTTTTTTGCAGACATTTCATTGCCAAACTATGTGACATCATCAGTGCTTGTACTGAGTGAGACTTTCAAGAAAACCAGCAAGTTCAACTAGCACTAAGAATCATTTCTGATCATTACATATTGAATGTGGAATGGTGATGTAATTTTCTGGAAACAGCTGAGTTTTTGAAAGTAAATTTCATTTTTTAAAAGAAGAAAAATTTATTTTTTTTTAAAAAAAAATTCTTTAACACAATTTTTGTCATGAGATTCTAAACTGCCCAGGAATCATGTTTTGCAGTAACAGTAGACCAGTTTTTAAATTTTAGGGAAACTGCATAGGTAGAATTTTCAGCGCTTTAGAGGAAATATTTGATCTAAATGTAATAAATAAACTACATGTCTAGAAATTACTTCAAGAACATGCTCCATTATATTTATGTACCCATGTACCTATTTTTTGTATATTACTGACAAAACAGGATTGTATTTTCTCTATTTCTTCCTTCCCCCAACATTTTTTTTCAATAAGTTATAACTTGGTCAATTTCTTGTGGATTTGTTCCCTAAACTCTTCCATTTGCTCCTTGAAATAAAAAAACAACTAAGAAGCAAATAACTCATGTTAAGTCCTTTGCTTTTTTCTTAAAATAATGAGCTCATTTCATATGTTTTTTTCTAGCGTCCATATTTTAATCATTTTTATTAACATTTTGACCTGTTTTTAGTCTGAGAAGTGGATATTATGTCAAAAAATGCGGGCAAAACAAATTTTCCCTTCTACAATCCAACAAAAAAGTCAGTCCAGCCATCTTTTTTCATGACTTTTTTCATACTACATTCAAGTGTGCCAGTTGTGAGTAACTGGAATCATTCTGATGAAGAGTTCACCGACGTATCCATCTGGATATCACTGACATCGTTAGCAAATTTATGAAAGTCAATGCCGTCCCCCAACCCTCTCCCCTGCACAACAGGCATTAGCTGGCTACTAGCATTTTCTGCTCTTTTAATAAGACCCTGACAAACCATTAAATTTGTGAACTGATTATAGTTTGGGGCATATATTGTGTTCTTTTCTTCTCACAATTGAAGAATGTGAAGAATAGCAGTATGTGTTATCTACCTCCACTCATTGCTTTTTAGAAGTGTTTGCCTGCATTGGAAGAAGAATATCTACAATGCGGAATTTTATTCTTGATGTATTGGAATATTCCCCTATAGTTCTTATTCCTAAATACTAAATTGTATAAGTAATCCCAATGCAGCTGATAAATGCTGACCATGGGGATAGGAATACAGAAGAGAAAATGGAAGTTTCCCTCACTCCCACAGTTTTAAAATACATACATACAAATATGTAAATATAACTGATAGATAGATGACAGACAGACAGACAGACAGACAGACAGACAGACAGACAGACAGACAGAGAGAAAACTTTCCAGTACTGATCG